>JAJOZX010005332.1:167500-172500 GCA_023014485.1 Bathynomus jamesi
GGAATGGATTCCTGTCCATATTTAAGCCCCCTTATCTTTTCTCCCTCACCCACCTTCATATATAATAATATAGTGTGTATATATAGCGGAGGTAATATTGATAATAATGATTATGGTTATAATTGATTGTTAATGATTGATGCTGATTACGCTCATGGTTGATAAGGCTGAAGTCACCAGGTCTAGCAGACCAAATAATGTTATTAATTAGGTTGATTGATAGAATGAGTTTTCTTCCTTTATTAAACAAAATAAATGATTTATGAATGAGACAAAATAAAAGTTGGTTGTTTGCAGTTGAAATTAAATGAACACTTTAATAATGACTTCACTATAATAATGACTTCAATATTAATAACGCGCGAGGTACTGATTAGTCTTTACATAAAGTTAGGTGAATGACACCAAGCCGAAATGGGGCCTGCACAATGATGTTTACATGATGGTAGCTCTCGTGTGCGAAGGTGGCGTCCTACTCGAGAAGTCCTTATAACGAGGTTGAGGTGTGAGGCAAGGCATAAGCACATGCCTTGGGTGAATCCTCGCCATGTGACATCATCTTGGTCGTGCTTATGTGACGTCATCTTGGTGGTGTTTGTGTCGTTAGGCCTTCAGAACGTTGTCATATTGAAGCGCAAATATTTAGATTTTAAAAAGGCGTTCGATACAGTTCCGCATAGAAGATTAATTGCGAAGGTTAAAGCGCACGGTATACGCGGTCAGGTAGCTAACTGGTTAGAGGATTGGCTTCGTGCTAGGAGACAGAGAGTCGTTGTTAATTGTAGTGAATCGGGGTGGTTGGACGTAGGTAGCGGTGTCCCACAGGGTTCAGTGTTAGGCCCATTGCTATTCGTAATTTACATTAACGACATACATGCTGGATTGACTAGTAACGTGTCAAAATTCGCGGACGATACTAAAATAGGCGGTAAGGTTGTTAACGAGGACGATAGAAATAGGCTCCAAGACGATGTAAACAGGATTATGGAGTGGACGGATAAGTGGCAGATGCAATTTAACGAAGACAAATGTAAAGTTTTGCATGTAGGTTCTCGTAACAATAATTACACGTACACGATGGATGATAGAGAGTTATCGAGCGTTGACGAGGAAGTAGATTTAGGCGTACCCGTATCTAAGGATTTAAAAGTTTGGAACCAGTGCCTGGAATCTTGCGCAAAAGCTAATAGGATGTTAGGCTTCATATCGCGTAATTTCGAATTTAAATCGAAGGATATTGCATTGCCCCTTTACAAGTCCCTAGTCAGGCCTCATTTAGAACATGCCGTTCAGTTTTGGTGCCTGTATTTGCGTGAGGATATTGATAGGTTAGAAAGGGTTGAGCGTCGTGCCACGAAACTAATTCCATCATTGCGCAACAAGCCTTATGAAAATAGGATTAAAGAGTTAGACTTGCATTCACTCAAAACTAGGAGATTAAGGGGGGAGCTTATTGAAGTTTTCAAAATCGTTAATAACATCGATAACGTAAATTTTGACAAACTGTTCACTTTCGATAATAGCAATACTCGTAATAACTGATTTAAGTTGCGTGGCAGACGTTTCATTACTAATATCGCTAAAAACATCTTTACGTTTAAAGTAATTGATAAATGGAATAATCTTCCCGCGCCCGTCGTGAACTCTACCAGCGTTAATATGTTTAAGAACCGTCTAGATAGGCATTTTAAAAATATTAACGTTGTTTAAAATAAAAAAAACAATTAGCAACAGGAGCTCTGGTGGTGGTGGTCGAGGATAAGTCGGTTAACGATAATGCCAGCTTGTGACATGCCAGCGTGATATATGCCAGCAAAAAATTAATAAAAAAAAAAAATTAGAACACGAACGTAGATGTAGCTCGTAGCGTAAACTAACCCACTTTTTGTTTAACTTTACCTACTGTTTTCTTTTTCTTATCCTCTCCTTACTTGCATGTCTGTAACTCTCTTTATTTGCATGTCTGTAGTTTGCATGGTATGACAGTGAGTTAAGAATGTGTTTGCATGGTTTGTAAGCGTTCTTATTTTACTTCTTTTCATCTTTCACCACTTTCCTATTCTCTTCGACTATTTTTCCGACTTGTCGGCAGTGGCCGGCGGATGATGATGGTGAGTCTTTTTTCTCTTTTTCAGAATGAATATTATCCCACGAGTGATAGGTGTTGCTACTTACTTAACCCTTTATTCTCTTCTCTTAACCCCCTGCTCTTTCTTTTCTCTCGGGTTAACGTTAGAGTGGATCTTAGGGTCTTTGTTAGCCTTAGCTTCTGTAGATCTGTTGATCTGATTGACTCACCAAGCCAATGATAAATCTCAATTCTAGTCAATGACTAGCTAAGCTAACACTTACACCGTTAAGCACCTGATTGACAGCAAACAGCATACTGTCACTGGAAGGTACTTCATTTATAAATCTAAGAGTTATTAATAATCTCCTAAAATCTAATTAATGGAGGCAACATACAATTTTCTCATACTAATTTACTCGTCAAAGATTCAAATTAACAAAGTTTGCTTTGGATATCACCGCAGATTTTCTGAAATGAAATTTAAGTAATATAAAAAACTAAATGGTTATTAGGACTTATGTTGACCTAAATAGCTAGACAAGTATGCTTGATGGTTTATGAAGTGTAGACTTATAGGTCGCATAGAGTTTTATAGGTTATAACTGCATTTTCAAGTTACTACCAAATCATTTCCTTTGATTTTTCAATTTTAAAATTACTTGTCCAAAAGCTAGCAACTTTAGTACAAGTTTAGTACAAGTAATTCATTGTTTAGTACAAGTACATCATTGTACTTTAGTACAAGTACATCATTGTTTAGTACAAGTACATCATTGTACTTTAGTACAAGTACATCATTGACAAAAACTAATTTATTTAACCTCATATTAGCTGTCCTATACAACACCAATTTTGGTCACATTAAATGAAACAATTAATCCAACAATATACACAATAAACAAGAGGGTGGAGAATAAGAAGTCTCACCTCACTCAGCAGAAAAATCAAAGCATTTAGACAAATACATTACATTTCATTTGGAAAACATGAAGCCACTGGAGCCTCTGCAGGTTATCCAAGTCATGAACTAATAATAATAGAATCCTGCAAAACATAATCTCAAGTCAGCTAACTGATGCACAACTGTTTACTATCAAAGTAGCTTACAAACTTAAGCTAAAAATATACAACATTTACAATCTATAAACGGTGTCTCTTATTCATGAAAGCATCCAAATTTTTCTTAAATTTAACTGACGAGCCACTATTTACCACATTATGTGGCAAGGTATTCCAAAAATCTACTACTCCATGACTGAAAAAGTATTTTTGTAGTTCAAGTCGACAAGGCTGTTTTCTAATTTTTTTTATTATGCCCACGAGTTATCCTATCAGCCTCTAGTGCAGTGGCACTCATTGGGCGGCTCGCGAGCCAAATATATATATATAGCGCATTTGGCTCGCGAGCCGCGCAATGAATACCACTGCTCTCGTGAGAAAAAGTTACGTACATCTAGATGTCCAAACCTGAAAACATTTTGAATATCTGTATCATATCTCCCCTCTTACAACGTCTCTCAAAACTAAACATACCTAGTTCCTTTAATTTTTCACTATATTCCAATCTCCTTAGGTTAGTGATAAGCATGGTTGACCTACGTTGCACACCTTTAAGCATATCAATATCATGTCTACTAAGGTGAGGGGACTAAGCTTGAATGCAGTATGCTAAGTGAGGCCTAACATAAGAATTATATACAGTAATTTACAGATGACTTCCTTACTCTTGTAACTAACGGCGCTTTGGCTTCCGACGCTCAGGCGATGGCAGGTATTTTTAACAAATTTTTGCGACAATTTTTACCGTAGAAGACGTAAATAATGTCCCCGACGTGGACGATATCGTTCCATTTAGTAGCGAGACTATTTTGAATGAAATAACTATTTACGAGGGTGAGATTGCGCATTATATCGATAAACTAAAAGTTAGCAGGGCTTCAGGCCCTGACGCGCTTTATCCTAGACATTTGAAAGATTTGAAAGACGTTATCGTAGGCCCATTAACAAAAATTTTTAATAAGTCATTGGAAGCAGGGATTATTCCTGAAGACTTCAAATTAGTTAACGTTATGCCCATTTTTAAAAAAGGCACAGTAACGAGCAATTATAGGCCTATAAGCTTAACGTCAACTGTCGGTAAACTTTTGAATCTGTAGTTAGGGATCGTATCGTCGATCACTTAGAAAGTCGCGATTTGATTAATAGTAGTAAGCATGGGTTTCAACGCCATAAATCTTGTTTAACTAATTTGTTGTTAACATTATTAATATCGCCAAACTCTTTTTTATGTTCAAAGTAATTGATAAATGGAATAATCTTCCCGCGCCAGTTGTGAACTCTACCAGCATTAATATGTTTAAGAACCGTTTAGATAGGCATTTTAAAATTATTAACGTCGTTTAAAATAATAAAACAATTAGCAACAGGAGCTTGTGACAGCTTGTGACATGCCAACGTGTGATATGCCAGCGTTAAATTCATATTATTAAAAAAAAAAAGAAAAAGAGAAAAATTGAAGGGGAAAAAATTAGACTAATACGAACTTCGATATAGCTCGTTGCGTAAACTAACCCACCGTTTGTTATACTCTTCTCATCCTCTCTTTACTTGCATGTCTGTAGTTTGCATGGTATGACAGTATTTCTTTGAGTTAAAACTGTTTGCATGGTTTGTAAGCGTTCTTATTTTACTTCTTTTCATCTTTCATCCCTTTCCTATTTTCTTCGAGTATTTTTCCGACTTGTCGGCAGTGGCCGGCGGATGATGATGGTGAGTCTTTCTCTCTATTTCTGATTGAATGTTAACCCACGAATGATAAGTTTTCTAAACAAATTTATTTATTTTTGTATATAAAGGGTGTCAGGAAATGATTGCCACCCCCTCTGTACAGAAGAAACTGAAAGGAATAGAAAAAAACAGACAAAATCAC
>JAJOZX010005332.1:177500-182500 GCA_023014485.1 Bathynomus jamesi
AGAAACGTTTGTAAGTAAAATCCATAATTCTTTCCAAGGAAAAGATCAGATTAGTCGCGTTCTGTTAGAAAATACCCTCGAAAATATTCAAACTACAGCACGCGCCCTATCAGAAATATTAGCCTTACCATGGATACAAACTGAAACCAAAAATTCAGAAAACTTTAACCAAAGAAGTAAAAGGGGACTGATAGATATAGGAGGGAAACTGTTCAAAGGTTTATTCGGATTAGCAACCGAAGAAGATATTAAAAGAGTTGAACTTAAATTGAATCTCTTCGCTCGGAATCGACAATATAATGGACACATGTTAGAACAAACTATTAGGTCATTACACGAAAACAATCGCTTCCTTCACTCCCTTTCGGACAGATTCACATACCTTGAATCCATGTTAGCTCAATACAAAGAACACAAACGATATCTAGAATTAATAGAAATAATGAACATACAAGTAACCCTAATCGATAAATACTTACAACGAATAACTACGATTCATTCCAAGGTTTTGCGTGCAACCCAGCTAGCCCATGGAAAAATCACTCTTTCCACCCTAATACCATGGGAAATACTCCAGTCCTTGATTCACACCGCCCAGTCACAATTAAAATTATCACCCATATTCCCACTCAACCAACTAATTACCCTCAATTTCTAGAATACACCTGGACTGTACATGGACCACGCCCCTACACATACCTCATAATTATACCATTTTTCGATTTCCTCACTTATGACGTATATAATTTCGCCCTTTCCCAACACCCTACCAAAATAACTCTAATGTCTATCGATTGTATTTACCCACCGTACCACCTTACCTTTTCCTCACCAAAGATCTATCAGCTTATTCTATGATGTCAGATAGCGACGTCCGGCATTGCCGATTCCCGCAACCAAATAAACAACTCATCTGCCCTCCACTCAAACCAGTTATTCTTCCCTACTAGGTCTTGCTTTATCGATTTAATTCGTGACCGGCATGCCCCCGTATGTTCATTTAAAAAATTTCATTCCCCTAAAACCATCCAACTACGAATTGGACCAGACATCTGGGTTTCCTTCGCGAACAGGACTGCCGCTACCCTCGAGTGTCCATCAAATTATTCCCTCATTACAATCCCTATGATTATTCGGCTACCAATTGGTTGCTCCTTGCGTTCAAAAGCCCTCCAAATATACAACCCGTATAAGGTTACCCTTAATAACTGATACCCATTCCGTCGCAAATTAAATTTAAACCCGTCATAGAGATCTTAAATCTCTCCATAAAACCTGTAACCATCCTACCCGAACTGCATGCCCCTGAATGGAATGATCAATTGAGCCGGTTTAAAATTTCGGATGATAACCAAAACAACCTCTTACAAATACTACAACCGGTAACCATTTTCTCAACATCTGCCGTTAGTATCATTATTGTGTGTGCTATTATCCTCGGTATATTTGTGATGAAAAGATCATTCTGGGAACAAAGAAAACCAGTGACACGGAACATGAAACTATTTATGCACGACCAAGAGTGCGTACCCAGACCACGTGAACTAGACTTAACCACCCGACTTATGTTGTATATATAAATCTGTATTATAAAACCAATAGTTATCATCTAGTTAGCCTTAGTTAGGATGTTACGTTATTATATTAATATCATTCTAGAGGGAAGAGCCCTGTAAAAATGAACCATAAATAATTCCCATATTCCTATATTATCTTATCCTTCATGTAATTCTTGTATTCATTTATATAGTCTCTGTATCCATTGTAAGAAAAAGTATCCATTTTAAAAATTCATGTTTATGGTTCATGTATAATCTTATATTTTAACTTTATATAATGCCTATACTCATATGTATGTACGTGTGTATTCATTTTTACATAAGGACCAAAATCGCCCAACGCGAGTTTGGATAAAATATTTGATTCGCTTTCTACTTTGCTAAATAATTGGTGACCTGTTGTTTTTTAAAATCTCATAATCATTTTTTTAGATTTCGCTTAATAAGGAATCCTGTTAAGCTTTGCAATGTTCACATTTTGTATACACTCTCTTTCGTTATAAACAATGAGATCATGTCTTGCCTAAGCATTAAAATTGTACATCTTAAACCTTAAAATTTCACTCATATGCATATTTTAGTGTAAAGATGCATAGTCCGATTTCCACTTTTAGTTAACTTGGCAGATCATGATAACATCAGATCTGAAAAGTCGCGTTTAAGATAAAAATATGGTTTCGTCTTCAAATATTTTGTTTACTCGTTCAAGCCTTACCACAGCTAAAAAATTTACTTATTTTCAAATATTGTGCAAAAATATACAGCCTTTTTAGCATTTAATAATAATAATGTTAGCAGTTTTTGGGTATATAAACCCATTAAAATTATCCATTGGCATTCAGAAGCTAATTCAGAGGCTGAGCACTACCTGTATCTTTTAGCAGTAAAGTTACAATTGGAGAAACTTTTTATTGTCCCCTTCGAGCCTTGCTCTCTTCAGAAAACTTAGAAAACTTTCCGGATACGCTATAAGAAGAATCCGGAACCTTCAGCATTTAGATTGCAAATCTACCAGAGTCCTCCGAGCCACTATAGAAGAACTCGGAGAGTAACATAGAAGAAAACTTCAAGTCACACATCCGTTGCTTGCCTCCTAACCAGAACCCCCGTCGATCCGAACCACCCCAGGGCCATAGACGGAGGGGTTAACATATATATATATATATATAATATATATAATAATACATATATATATGTATATATATATATATATATATATATATATATATATATATATATATATATATATATACATATATATATATATATGTATATATATATGTTAACCCCCTCCGTCTATGGCCCGTGTTGGTTCGAAGTCGACGGGGGTTCTAGTTAGGTGGCAGCAACGGATGTGTGTCTTGAAGTAGTTTTCTTCTATATTACTCTCCGAGTTCTTCTATAGTGGCTCGGAGGACTCTGATAGACTTACTCAAAATGCTGAAGGTTCCGGATTCTTCTTATAGCGTATCCGGAAAGTTTAATGACTAAGTTCTTCTGAAGAGAGCAAGGCTCGAAGGATAAGGTAAAAACTAGCTTCAACTGTAATTTTACTGTTAAAATGTACAGGTAGTGCTCAGCCTTTGAATTAGCTTCTGAATGACAATGGAATAATTTTAGTGGGTTTATATACCCAAAAACTGCTGACATTATTATTATTAAATGCTAAAAAGGCTGTATTATTTTTGCACAATATTTGAAAATAAGTAAATTTTTTAGCTGTGGTAAGGCTGGAACGAGTAAACAAAATATTTGAAGACGAAACCATATTTTTATTCTTAAACTGCGACTTTTCAGATCTGATGTTATCATGATCTGCCAACTTACCTAAAAGTGGAAATCGGACTATGCATCTTTACACTAAAATATGCATATGAGTGAAATTTTAAGGTTTAAGATGTACAATTTTAATGCTTAGGCAAGACATGATCTCATTGTTTATAACGAAAGAGAGTGTATACAAAATGTGAACATTGCAAAGCTTAGCAGGATTCCTTATTAAGTGAAATCTAAAAAAATGATTATGAGATTTTAAAAAACAACAGGTCACCAATTATTTAGCAAAGTAGAAAGCAAATCAAAAATTTTATCCAAACTCGCGTTGGGCGATTTTGGTCCTTATGTAAAAATGAATACACACACGTACATACATATGAGTATAGGCATTATATAAAGTTAAATATATAAGAATATACAGGATTATATAAATACATGAACCATATAACACATGAATTTTTAAAAATGGATACTTTTTCTTACAATGGATACAGAGACTATATAAATGAATACAAGAATTACATGAAGGATAAGATAATATAGGAATATGGGAATTATTTATGGTTCATTTTTACAGGGCTCTTCCCTCTAGAATGATATTAATATAATAACGTAACATCCTAACTAATGCTAACTAGATGATAACTATTGGTTTTATAATACAGATTTATATATACACAACATAAGTCGGGTGGTTAAGTCTAGTTCACGTAGTCTGGGTACGCACTCTTGGTCGTGCATAAATAGTTTCATGTTCCGTGTCACTTGGTTTTCTTTGTTCTCAGAATGATCTTTTCACCACAAATATACCGAGGATAATAGCACACACAATAATGATACTAACGGCAGATGTTGAGAAAATGGTTACCGGTTGTAGTATTTGTAAGAGGTTGTTTTGGTTATCATCCGAAATTTTAAACCGGCTCAATTGATCATTCCATTCAGGGGCATGTAGTTTGGGTAGGATGGTTACAGGTTTTATGGAGAGATTTAAGATCTCTCTTGACGGGTTTAATTTTAATTTGCGACGCTAGGTTATAATGGGTTAAGGGTAACCTTATACGGGTTGTATATTTATATAAAGGTCTGCGTGCCCTTTCAAAAATTTACCTTCTGCAAGTTTTTCTATGACAACTCCGGTAGAAATTCTAATGCTAGGTCTACAAGAGTAAATAATTTTGGAAAATTATAAGGGGGACAATTTTATTCATTTCTACGCCTTAAGTTACACGGAGCTAGGGGTAGTTGTGTGGATACTTGTGTGGATACTTGTGTTTGTGGGCGAAGGGGTCGGCCTCGTTTTGGTGGCAATGGGGGTCGACCGTTGAGCTCGGATTCTGAGTGGGTTCGTTTCTTATGTGAAGGTTCTTATTAATGTGTTCTAATTAGGTCTGCTTGACCGATCTTAATTTATGGAATGATCACTTAAGGGGTTTTCCTAACTACACTATCTAAAAAAATAAATGCACAACAATTGCCTAACTCGGGGAAAATTTGAAAAGATTGCAAACAAAATAATAATAAAAAAATGTAAACAAAATTTCACTCGAATGTACGTGAAGGTATGGTAATACTATGTTTGGTACATTAAATAAAATTATACTATACTAACTAGAATAGTAAAAATAACTGAAAATAATTCTGTGACAATATTGTTTTCAATAA
>JAJOZX010005332.1:187500-215000 GCA_023014485.1 Bathynomus jamesi
CGTTCTTTTACGTTATTTATACTGCGGTGTTCTTTGCAGTTGAATGTATATAATGCTACGGCATGCGGAGGTGCCCCCTTGGGGCATGGTTTCTGCGAGTATGTAGAAGAATTACGGCATTTGGAAGAGTGAAGTCCATGGTGTAATGGTATCGCGTCTGACCGGCAATCGGAAGATCCCGGGTTCGATTCCAGGTGGTACTTCATTTTTTCATTTGTTCCGTTTTCTCTCTCTCGTCTTGCGCGGATATCTCCTATACAAGCGTCGTTCTTTACGTTATTTATACTGCGTGTTCTTTGCAGTTGAATGTATATAATGTTACGGCATGCGGGAGGTGCCCCCTTGGGGCATTGGTTTCTGCGAGTAGTAGAAGAATTACGGCATTTGGAAGAGTGAAGTCCATGGTGTAATGGTATCGCGTCTGACCGGCAATCGGAAGATCCCGGGTTCGATTCCAGGTGGTACTTCATTTTTCATTTGTTCCGTTTTTCTCTCTCGTCTTGCGCGGAATATCCTATACAAGCGTCGTTCTTTACGTTATTTATACTGCGTGTTCTTTGCAGTTGAATGTATATAATGTTACGGCATGCGGGAGGTGCCCCTTGGGGCATGGTTTCTGCGAGTAGTAGAAGAATTACGGCATTTGGAAGAGTGAAGTCCATGGTGTAATGGTATCGCGTCTGACCGGCAATCGGAAGATCCCGGGTTCGATTCCCAGGTGGTACTTCATTTTTTCATTTGTTCCGTTTTCTCTCTCGTCTTGCGCGGAATATCTCCTATACAAGCGTCGTTCTTTACGTTATTTATACTGCGTGTTCTTTGCAGTTGAATGTATATAATGTTACGGCATGCGGGAGGGGTGCCCCCTTGGGCATTGGTTTCTGCGAGTATGTAGAAGAATTACGGCATTTGGAAGAGTGAAGTCCATGGTGTAATGGTATCGCGTCTGACCGGCAATCGGAAGATCCCGGGTTCGATTCCCAGGTGGTACTTCATTTTTTCATTTGTTCCGTTTTCTCTCTCTCGTTTGCGCGGAATATCTCCTATACAAGCGTCGTTCTTTACGTTATTATTAACTGCGTGTTCTTTGCAGTTGAATGTATATAATGTACGGCATGCGGGAGGTGCCCCCTTGGGGCATTGGTTTCTGCGAGTATGTAGAAGAATTACGGCATTTGGAAGAGTGAAGTCCATGTGTAATGGTATCGCGTCTGACCGGCAATCGGAAGATCCCGGGTTCGATTCCCAGGTGGTACTTCATTTTCATTTGTTCCGTTTTCTCTCCGTCTTGCGCGGAATATCTCCTATACAAGCGTCGTTCTTTACGTTATTTATACTGCGTGTCTTTGCAGTTGAATGTATATAATGTTACGGCATGCGGGAGGTGCCCCCTTGGGGCATTGGTTTCTGCGAGTATGTAGAAGAATTACGGCATTTGGAAGAGTGAAGTCCATGGTGTAATGGTATCGCGTCTGACCGGCAATCGGAAGATCCCGGGTTCGATTCCCAGGTGGTACTTCATTTTTCATTTGTTCCGTTTTCTCTCTCTCGCTTGCGCGGAATATCTCCTATACAAGCGTCGTTTTTACGTTATTTATACTGCGTGTTCTTTGCAGTTGAATGTATATAATGTTACGGCATGCGGGAGGTGCCCCCTTGGGGCATTGGTTTCTGCGAGTATGTAGAAGAATTACGGCATTGGAAGAGTGAAGTCCATGGTGTAATGGTATCGCGTCTGACCGGCAATCGGAAGATCCCGGGTTCGATTCCCAGGTGGTACTTCATTTTTTCATTTGTTCCGTTTTCTCTCTCTCGTCTTGCGCGGAATATCTCCTATACAAGCGTCGTTCTTTACGTTATTTATACTGCGTGTTCTTTGCAGTTGAATGTATATAATGTACGGCATGCGGGAGGTGCCCCCTTGGGGCATTGGTTTCTGCGAGTATGTAGAAGAATTACGGCATTTGGAAGAGTGAAGTCCATGGTGTAATGGTATCGCGTCTGACCGGCAATCGGAAGATCCCGGGTTCGATTCCAGGTGGTACTTCATTTTTTCATTTGTTCCGTTTTTCTCTCTCTCGTCTTGCGCGGAATATCTCCTATACAAGCGTCGTTCTTTACGTTATTTATACTGCGTGTTCTTTGCAGTTGAATGTATATAATGTTACGGCATGCGGGAGGTGCCCCTGGGGCATTGGTTTCTGCGAGTATGTAGAAGAATTACGGCTTGGAAGAGTGAAGTCCATGGTGTAATGGTATCGCGTCTGACCGGCAATCGGAAGATCCCGGGTTCGATTCCCAGGTGGACTTCATTTTTTATTTGTTCCGTTTTCTCTCTCTCGTCTTGCGCGGAATATCTCCTATACAAGCGTCGTCTTTACGTTATTTATACTGCGTGTTCTTTGCAGTTGAATGTATAATGTTACGGCATGCGGGAGGTGCCCCCTTGGGGCATTGGTTTCTGCGAGTATGTAGAAGAATTACGGCATTTGGAAGAGTGAAGTCCATGGTGTAATGGTATCGCGTCTGACCGCAATCGGAAGATCCCGGGTTCGATTCCCAGGTGGTACTTCATTTTTTCATTTGTTCCGTTTTCTCTCTCTCGTCTTGCGCGGAATATCTCCTATACAAGCGTCGTTCTTTACGTTATTTATACTGCGTGTTCTTTGCAGTTGAATGTATATAATG
The DNA here is from genome assembly GCA_023014485.1 of Bathynomus jamesi. Taxonomy (NCBI): domain Eukaryota; kingdom Metazoa; phylum Arthropoda; class Malacostraca; order Isopoda; family Cirolanidae; genus Bathynomus; species Bathynomus jamesi. The sequence goes on from JAJOZX010005332.1 coordinate 190,189, forward strand.
TTACGGCATGCGGGAGGTGCCCCCTTGGGGCATTGGTTTCTGCGAGTATGTAGAAGAATTACGGCATTTGGGAAGAGTGAAGTCCATGTGTGTAATGGTATCGCGTCTGACGGCAATCGGAAGATCCCGGGTTCGATTCCCAGGTGGTACTTCATTTTTCATTTGTTCCGTTTTCTCTCTCTCGTCTTGCGCGGAATATCCTATACAAGCGTCGTTCTTTACGTTATTTATACTGCGTGTTCTTTGCAGTTGAATGTATATAATGTTACGGCATGCGGGAGGTGCCCCCTTGGGGCATTGGTTTCTGCGAGTATGTAGAAGAATTACGGCATTTGGAAGAGTGAAGTCCATGGTGTAATGGTATCGCGTCTGACCGGCAATCGGAAGATCCCGGGTTCGATTCCCAGGTGGTACTTCATTTTTTCATTTGTTCCGTTTTCTCTCTCTCGTCTTGCGCGGAATATCTCCTATACAAGCGTCGTTCTTACGTTATTTATACTGCGTGTTCTTTGCAGTTGAATGTATATAATGTTACGGCATGCGGGAGGTGCCCCCTTGGGGCATTGGTTTCTGCGAGTATGTAGAAGAATTACGGCATTTGGAAGAGTGAAGTCCATGGTGTAATGGTATCGCGTCTGACCGGCAATCGGAAGATCCCGGGTTCGATTCCCAGGTGGTACTTCATTTTTTCATTTGTTCCGTTTTCTCTCTCTCGTCTTGCGCGGAATATCTCCTATACAAGCGTCGTTCTTTACGTTATTTATACTGCGTGTCTTTGCAGTTGAATGTATATAATGTTACGGCATGCGGGAGGTGCCCCTTGGGGCATTGGTTTCTGCGAGTATGTAGAAGAATTACGGCATTTGGAAGAGTGAAGTCCATGGTGTAATGGTATCGCGTCTGACCGGCAATCGGAAGATCCCGGGTTCGATTCCCAGGTGGTACTTCATTTTTTCATTTGTTCCGTTTTCTCTCTCTCGTCTTGCGCGGAATATCTCCTATACAAGCGTCGTTCTTTACGTTATTTATACTGCGTGTTCTTTGCAGTTGAATGTATATAATGTTACGGCATGCGGGAGGTGCCCCCTTGGGCATTGGTTTCTGCGAGTATGTAGAAGAATTACGGCATTTGGAAGAGTGAAGTCCATGGTGTAATGGTATCGCGTCTGACCGGCAATCGAAGATCCCGGGTTCGATTCCCAGGTGGTACTTCATTTTTTCATTTGTTCCGTTTTCTCTCTCTCGTCTTGCGCGGAATATCTCCTATACAAGCGTCGTTCTTTACGTTATTTATACTGCGTGTTCTTTGCAGTTGAATGTATATAATGTTACGGCATGCGGGAGGTGCCCCCTTGGGGCATTGGTTTCTGCGAGTATGTAGAAGAATTACGGCATTTGGAAGAGTGAAGTCCATGGTGTAATGGTATCGCGTCTGACCGGCAATCGGAAGATCCCGGGTTCGATTCCCAGGTGGTACTTCATTTTTCATTTGTTCCGTTTTCTCTCTCTCGTCTTGCGCGGAATATCTCCTATACAAGCGTCGTTCTTTACGTTATTTATACTGCGTGTTCTTTGCAGTTGAATGTATATAATGTTACGGCATGCGGGAGGTGCCCCTTGGGGCATTGGTTTCTGCGAGTATGTAGAAGAATTACGGCATTTGGAAGAGTGAAGTCCATGGTGTAATGGTATCGCGTCTGACCGGCAATCGGAAGATCCCGGGTTCGATTCCCAGGTGGTACTTCATTTTTTTCATTTGTTCCGTTTTCTCTCTCCTCGTCTTGCGCGGAATATCTCCTATACAAGCGTCGTTCTTTACGTTATTTATACTGCGTGTTCTTTGCAGTTGAATGTATATAATGTTACGGCATGCGGGAGGTGCCCCTTGGGGCATTGGTTTCTGCGAGTATGTAGAAGAATTACGGCATTTGGAAGAGTGAAGTCCATGGTGTAATGGTATCGCGTCTGACCGGCAATCGGAAGATCCGGGTTCGATTCCCAGGTGGTACTTCATTTTTTCATTTGTTCCGTTTTCTCTCTCTCGTCTTGCGCGGAATATCTCCTATACAAGCGTCGTTCTTTACGTTATTTATACTGCGTGTTCTTTGCGTTGAATGTATATAATGTTACGGCATGCGGGAGGTGCCCCTTGGGCATTGGTTTCTGCGAGTATGTAGAAGAATACGGCATTTGGAAGAGTGAAGTCCATGGTGTAATGGTATCGCGTCTGACCGGCAATCGGAAGATCCCGGGTTCGATTCCCAGGTGGTACTTCATTTTTTCATTTGTTCCGTTTTCTCTCTCTCGTCTTGCGCGGAAATCTCCTATACAAGCGTCGTTCTTTACGTTATTTATACTGCGTGTTCTTTGCAGTTGAATGTATATAATGTTACGGCATGCGGGAGGTGCCCCCTTGGGGCATTGGTTCTGCGAGTATGTAGAAGAATTACGGCATTTGGAAGAGTGAAGTCCATGGTGTAATGGTATCGCGTCTGACGGCAATCGGAAGATCCCGGGTTCGATTCCCAGGTGGTACTTCATTTTTTCATTTGTTCCGTTTTCTCTCTCTCGTCTTGCGCGGAATATCTCCTATACAAGCGTCGTTCTTTACGTTATTTATACTGCGTGTTCTTTGCAGTTGAATGTATATAATGTTACGGCATGCGGGAGGTGCCCCCTTGGGGCATTGGTTTCTGCGAGTATGTAGAAGAATTACGGCATTTGGAAGAGTGAAGTCCATGGTGTAATGGTATCGCGTCTGACCGGCAATCGAAGATCCCGGGTTCGATTCCCAGGTGGTACTTCATTTTTCATTTGTTCCGTTTTCTCTCTCTCGTCTTGCGCGGAATATCTCCTATACAAGCGTCGTTCTTTACGTTATTTATACTGCGTGTTCTTTGCAGTTGAATGTATATAATGTTACGGCATGCGGGAGGTGCCCCCTTGGGGCATTGGTTTCTGCGAGTATGTAGAAGAATTACGGCATTTGAAGAGTGAAGTCCATGGTGTAATGGTATCGCGTCTGACCGCAATCGGAAGATCCCGGGTTCGATTCCCAGGTGGTACTTCATTTTTTCATTTGTTCCGTTTTCTCTCTCTCGTCTTGCGCGGAATATCTCCTATTACAAGCGTCGTTCTTTACGTTATTTATACTGCGTGTTCTTTGCAGTTGAATGTATATAATGTTACGGCATGCGGGAGGTGCCCCCTTGGGGCATTGGTTTCTGCGAGTATGTAGAAGAATTACGGCATTTGGAAGAGTGAAGTCCATGGTGTAATGGTATCGCGTCTGACCGGCAATCGGAAGATCCGGGTTCGATTCCCAGGTGGTACTTCATTTTTTCATTTGTTCCGTTTTCTCTCTCTCGTCTTGCGCGGAATATCTCCTATACAAGCGTCGTTCTTTACGTTATTTATACTGCGTGTTTTTGCAGTTGAATGTATATAATGTTACGGCATGCGGGAGGTGCCCCCTTGGGGCATTGGTTTCTGCGAGTATGTAGAAGAATTACGGCATTTGGAAGAGTGAAGTCCATGGTGTAATGGTATCGCGTCTGACCGGCAATCGGAAGATCCCGGGTTCGATTCCCAGGTGGTACTTCATTTTTCATTTGTTCCGTTTTCTCTCTCTCGTCTTGCGCGGAATATCTCCTATACAAGCGTCGTTCTTTACGTTATTTATACTGCGTGTTCTTTGCAGTTGAATGTATATAATGTTACGGCATGCGGGAGGTGCCCCCTTGGGGCATTGGTTTCTGCGAGTATGTAGAAGAATTACGGCATTTGGAAGAGTGAAGTCCATGGTGTAATGGTATCGCGTCTGACCGGCAATCGGAAGATCCCGGGTTCGATTCCCAGGTGGTACTTCATTTTTCATTTGTTCCGTTTTCTCTCTCTCGTCTTGCGCGGAATATCTCCTATACAAGCGTCGTTCTTTACGTTATTTATACTGCGTGTTCTTTGCAGTTGAATGTATATAATGTTACGGCATGCGGGAGGTGCCCCCTTGGGGCATTGGTTTCTGCGAGTATGTAGAAGAATTACGGCATTTGGAAGAGTGAAGTCCATGGTGTAATGGTATCGCGTCTGACCGGCAATCGGAAGATCCCGGGTTCGATTCCCAGGTGGTACTTCATTTTTTCATTTGTTCCGTTTTCTCTCTCTCGTCTTGCGCGGAATATCTCCTATACAAGCGTCGTTCTTTAGTTATTTATACTGCGTGTTCTTTGCAGTTGAATGTATATAATGTTACGGCATGCGGGAGGTGCCCCCTTGGGGCATTGGTTTCTGCGAGTATGTAGAGAATTACGGCATTGGAAGAGTGAAGTCCATGGTGTAATGGTATCGCGTCTGACCGGCAATCGGAAGATCCCGGGTTCGATTCCCAGGTGGTACTTCATTTTTTCATTTGTTCCGTTTTCTCTCTCTCGTCTTGCGCGGAATATCTCCTATACAAGCGTCGTTCTTTACGTTATTTATACTGCGTGTTCTTTGCAGTTGAATGTATATAATGTTACGGCATGCGGGAGGTGCCCCTTGGGGCATTGGTTTCTGCGTGTATGTAGAAGAATTACGGCATTTGGAAGAGTGAAGTCCATGGTGTAATGGTATCGCGTCTGACCGGCAATCGGAAGATCCCGGGTTCGATTCCCAGGTGGTACTTCATTTTTTCATTTGTTCCGTTTTCTCTCTCTCGTCTTGCGCGGAATATCTCCTATACAAGCGTCGTTCTTTACGTTATTTATACTGCGGTTCTTTGCAGTTGAATGTATATAATGTTACGGCATGCGGGAGGTGCCCCCTTGGGGCATTGGTTTCTGCGAGTATGTAGAAGAATTACGGCATTTGGAAGAGTGAAGTCCATGGTGTAATGGTATCGCGTCTGACCGGCAATCGGAAGATCCCGGGTTCGATTCCCAGGTGGGTACTTCATTTTTTCATTTGTTCCGTTTTCTCTCTCTCGTTGCGCGGAATATCTCCTATACAAGCGTCGTTCTTTACGTTATTTATACTGCGTGTCTTGCAGTTGAATGTATATAATGTTACGGCATGCGGGAGGTGCCCCCTTGGGGCATTGGTTTCTGCGAGTATGTAGAAGAATTACGGCATTTGGAAGAGTGAAGTCCATGGTGTAATGGTATCGCGTCTGACCGGCAATCGGAAGATCCCGGGTTCGATTCCCAGGTGGTACTTCATTTTTTCATTTGTTCCGTTTTCTCTCTCTCGTCTTGCGCGGAATATCTCCTATACAAGCGTCGTTCTTTACGTTATTTATACTGCGTGTTCTTTGCAGTTGAATGTATATAATGTTACGGCATGCGGGAGGTGCCCCCTTGGGGCATTGGTTTCTGCGAGTATGTAGAAGAATTACGGCATTTGGAAGAGTGAAGTCCATGGTGTAATGGTATCGCGTCTGACCGGCAATCGGAAGATCCCGGGTTCGATTCCCAGGTGGTACTTCATTTTTTCATTTGTTCCGTTTCTCTCTCTCGTCTTGCGCGGAATATCTCCTATACAAGCGTCGTTCTTTACGTTATTTATACTGCGTGTTCTTTGCAGTTGAATGTATATAATGTTACGGCATGCGGAGGTGCCCCCTTGGGGCATTGGTTTCTGCGAGTATGTAGAAGAATTACGGCATTTGGAAGAGTGAAGTCCATGGTGTAATGGTATCGCGTCTGACCGGCAATCGGAAGATCCCGGGTTCGATTCCCAGGTGGTACTTCATTTTTTCATTTGTTCCGTTTTCTCTCTCTCGTCTTGCGCGGAATATCTCCTATACAAGCGTCGTTCTTTACGTTATTATACTGCGTGTTCTTTGCAGTTGAATGTATATAATGTTACGGCATGCGGGAGGTGCCCCCTTGGGGCATTGGTTTCTGCGAGTATGTAGAAGAATTACGGCATTTGGAAGAGTGAAGTCCATGGTGTAATGGTATCGCGTCTGACCGGCAATCGGAAGATCCCGGGTTCGATTCCCAGGTGGTACTTCATTTTTCATTTGTTCCGTTTTCTCTCTCCGTCTTGCGCGGAATATCTCCTATACAAGCGTCGTTCTTTACGTTATTTATACTGCGTGTTCTTTGCAGTTGAATGTATATAATGTTACGGCATGCGGGAGGTGCCCCTTGGGGCATTGGTTTCTGCGAGTATGTAGAAGAATTACGGCATTTGGAAGAGTGAAGTCCATGGTGTAATGGTATCGCGTCTGACCGGCAATCGGAAGATCCCGGGTTCGATTCCCAGGTGGTACTTCATTTTTTCATTTGTTCCGTTTTCTCTCTCTCGTCTTGCGCGGAATATCTCCTATACAAGCGTCGTTCTTTACGTTATTTATACTGCGTGTTCTTTGCAGTTGAATGTATATAATGTTACGGCATGCGGGAGGTGCCCCCTTGGGGCATTGGTTTCTGCGAGTATGTAGAAGAATTACGGCATTTGGAAGAGTGAAGTCCATGGTGTAATGGTATCGCGTCTGACCGGCAATCGAAGATCCCGGGTTCGATTCCCAGGTGGTACTTCATTTTTTCATTTGTTCCGTTTTCTCTCTCTCGTCTTGCGCGGAATATCTCCTATACAAGAGGTCGTTCTTTACGTTATTTATACTGCGTGTTCTTTGCAGTTGAATGTATATAATGTTACGGCATGCGGGAGGTGCCCCTTGGGGCATTGGTTTCTGCGAGTATGTAGAAGAATTACGGCATTTGGAAGAGTGAAGTCCATGGTGTAATGGTATCGCGTCTGACCGGCAATCGGAAGATCCCGGGTTCGATTCCCAGGTGGTACTTCATTTTTTCATTTGTTCCGTTTTCTCTCTCTCGTCTTGCGCGGAATATCTCCTATACAAGCGTCGTTCTTTACGTTATTTATACTGCGTGTTCTTTGCAGTTGAATGTATATAATGTTACGGCATGCGGGAGGTGCCCCCTTGGGGCATTGGTTTCTGCGAGTATGTAGAAGAATTACGGCATTTGGAAGAGTGAAGTCCATGGTGTAATGGTATCGCGTCTGACCGGCAATCGGAAGATCCCGGGTTCGATTCCCAGGTGGTACTTCATTTTTTCATTTGTTCCGTTTTCTCTCTCTCGTCTTGCGCGGAATATCTCCTATACAAGCGTCGTTCTTTACGTTATTTATACTGCGTGTTCTTTGCAGTTGAATGTATATAATGTTACGGCATGCGGGAGGTGCCCCCTTGGGGCATTGGTTTCTGCGAGTATGTAGAAGAATTACGGCATTTGGAAGAGTGAAGTCCATGGTGTAATGGTATCGCGTCTGACCGGCAATCGGAAGATCCCGGGTTCGATTCCCAGGTGGTACTTCATTTTTTCATTTGTTCCGTTTTCTCTCTCTCGTCTTGCGCGGAATATCTCCTATACAAGCGTCGTTCTTTACGTTATTTATACTGCGTGTTCTTTGCAGTTGAATGTATATAATGTTACGGCATGCGGGAGGTGCCCCCTTGGGGCATTGGTTTCTGCGAGTATGTAGAAGAATTACGGCATTTGGAAGAGTGAAGTCCATGGTGTAATGGTATCGCGTCTGACCGGCAATCGGAAGATCCCGGGTTCGATTCCCAGGTGGTACTTCATTTTTTCATTTGTTCCGTTTTCTCTCTCTCGTCTTGCGCGGAATATCTCCTATACAAGCGTCGTTCTTTACGTTATTTATACTGCGTGTTCTTTGCAGTTGAATGTAATAATGTTACGGCATGCGGGAGGTGCCCCCTTGGGGCATTGGTTTCTGCGAGTATGTAGAAGAATTACGGCATTTGGAAGAGTGAAGTCCATGGTGTAATGGTATCGCGTCTGACCGGCAATCGGAAGATCCCGGGTTCGATTCCCAGGTGGTACTTCATTTTTTCATTTGTTCCGTTTTCTCTCTCTCGTCTTGCGCGGAATATCTCCTATACAAGCGTCGTTCTTTACGTTATTTATACTGCGTGTTCTTTGCAGTTGAATGATATAATGTTACGGCATGCGGGAGGTGCCCCCTTGGGGCATTGGTTTCTGCGAGTATGTAGAAGAATTACGGCATTTGGAAGAGTGAAGTCCATGGTGTAATGGTATCGCGTCTGACCGGCAATCGGAAGATCCCGGGTTCGATTCCCAGGTGGTACTTCATTTTTTCATTTGTTCCGTTTTCTCTCTCTCGTCTTGCGCGGAATATCTCCTATACAAGCGTCGTTCTTTACGTTATTTATACTGCGTGTTCTTTGCAGTTGAATGTATATAATGTTACGGCATGCGGGAGGTGCCCCTTGGGGCATTGGTTTCTGCGAGTATGTAGAAGAATTACGGCATTTGGAAGAGTGAAGTCCATGGTGTAATGGTATCGCGTCTGACCGGCAATCGGAAGATCCCGGGTTCGATTCCCAGGTGGTACTTCATTTTTTCATTTGTTCCGTTTTCTCTCTTCGTCTTGCGCGGAATATCTCCTATACAAGCGTCGTTCTTTACGTTATTTATACTGCGTGTTCTTTGCAGTTGAATGTATATAATGTTACGGCATGCGGGAGGTGCCCCCTTGGGGCATTGGTTTCTGCGAGTATTTAGAAGAATTACGGCATTTGGAAGAGTGAAGTCCATGGTGTAATGGTATCGCGTCTGACCGGCAATCGGAAGATCCCGGGTTCGATTCCCAGGTGGTACTTCATTTTTCATTTGTTCCGTTTTCTCTCTCTCGTCTTGCGCGGAATATCTCCTATACAAGCGTCGTTCTTTACGTTATTTATACTGCGTGTTCTTTGCAGTTGAATGTATATAATGTTACGGCATGCGGGAGGTGCCCCCTTGGGGCATTGGTTTCTGCGAGTATGTAGAAGAATTACGGCATTTGGAAGAGTGAAGTCCATGGTGTAATGGTATCGCGTCTGACCGGCAATCGGAAGATCCCGGGTTCGATTCCCAGGTGGTACTTCATTTTTTCATTTGTTCCGTTTTCTCTCTCTCGTCTTGCGCGGAATATCTCCTATACAAGCGTCGTTCTTTACGTTATTTATACTGCGTGTTCTTTGCAGTTGAATGTATATAATGTTACGGCATGCGGGAGGTGCCCCCTTCGGGGCATTGGTTTCTGCGAGTATGTAGAAGAATTACGGCATTTGGAAGAGTGAAGTCCATGGTGTAATGGTATCGCGTCTGACCGGCAATCGGAAGATCCCGGGTTCGATTCCCAGGTGGTACTTCATTTTTTCATTTGTTCCGTTTTCTCTCGCTCGTCTTGCGCGGAATATCTTCTATACAAGCGTCGTTCTTTACGTTATTTATACTGCGTGTTCTTTGCAGTTGAATGTATATAATGTTACGGCATGCGGGAGGTGCCCCCTTGGGGCATTGGTTTCTGCGAGTATGTAGAAGAATTACGGCATTGGAAGAGTGAAGTCCATGGTGTAATGGTATCGCGTCTGACCGGCAATCGGAAGATCCCGGGTTCGATTCCCAGGTGGTACTTCATTTTTTCATTTGTTCCGTTTTCTCTCTCTCGTCTTGCGCGGAATATCTCCTATACAAGCGTCGTTCTTTACGTTATTTATACTGCGTGTTCTTTGCAGTTGAATGTATTTAATGTTACGGCATGCGGGAGGTGCCCCCTTGGGGCATTGGTTTCTGCGAGTATGTAGAAGAATTACGGCATTTGGAAGAGTGAAGTCCATGGTGTAATGGTATCGCGTCTGACCGGCAATCGGAAGATCCCGGGTTCGATTCCCAGGTGGTACTTCATTTTTTCATTTGTTCCGTTTTCTCTCTCTCGTCTTGCGCGGAATATCTCCTATACAAGCGTCGTTCTTTACGTTATTTATACTGCGTGTTCTTTGCAGTTGAATGTATATAATGTTACGGCATGCGGGAGGTGCCCCTTGGGGCATTGGTTTCTGCGAGTATGTAGAAGAATTACGGCATTTGGAAGAGTGAAGTCCATGGTGTAATGGTATCGCGTCTGACCGGCAATCGGAAGATCCCGGGTTCGATTCCCAGGTGGTACTTCATTTTTTCATTTGTTCCGTTTTCTCTCTCTCGTCTTGCGCGGAATATCTCCTATACAAGCGTCGTTCTTTACGTTATTTATACTGCGTGTTCTTTGCAGTTGAATGTATATAATGTTACGGCATGCGGGAGGTGCCCCCTTGGGCATTGGTTTCTGCGAGTATGTAGAAGAATTACGGCATTTGGAAGAGTGAAGTCCATGGTGTAATGGTATCGCGTCTGACCGGCAATCGGAAGATCCCGGGTTCGATTCCCAGGTGGTACTTCATTTTTTCATTTGTTCCGTTTTCTCTCTCTCGTCTTGCGCGGAATATCTCCTATACAAGCGTCGTTCTTTACGTTATTTATACTGCGTGTTCTTTGCAGTTGAATGTATATAATGTTACGGCATGCGGGAGGTGCCCCCTTGGGGCATTGGTTTCTGCGAGTATGTAGAAGAATTACGGCATTTGGAAGAGTGAAGTCCATGGTGTAATGGTATCGCGTCTGACCGGCAATCGGAAGATCCCGGGTTCGATTCCCAGGTGGTACTTCATTTTTTCATTTGTTCCGTTTTCTCTCTCTCGTCTTGCGCGGAATATCTCCTATACAAGCGTCGTTCTTTACGATATATATATATGTATATATTTATATATATATATATATATATATATCAGTGGCGACTCTAGCTTATCAATGTTCCTCGGGCTCAGTACAAATTTTTACCAAAACAATTTAAAGAACCAGCATGAACAGAAATATACGGTATACATGCAATGAATCATAAATAAAATATTTACATAATTTAATAAAAAATAAACCATGAACTTACTTTATTTAAACATAAATTCCAAGCGTCTTGGTTTTATAGCAAATTCCTGTAAAATCTTGTCGTGTAGCTCCTTTTTGCTTTCCAAGTCTTCAGTATTTGTTTTTCGATCGAAATGCGAGCCAGGAATGACAGCCGTTCTTGAGCCATTGTGCATCGCAAATATGATCAAATTCTGTCTAAGGTTGAGAAACTTCTTTCATTGGCAACTGAAGTTACAGGGATGGTCAGCAAAAGTTGAATTAGCTTAACACTTTCAGACATAGCAGACAACAAATCCAGTTTATGAATTAACTCTAAAATGACATTGACTGACTTGCATTTTTTAAAGTCACTGTCATTATACATATATTTCAGTTCGTTCACCAAGGATTTGCAATCAAAGATATCTGGGTATTTACTTTGTAAAGCGTTTACATGTTGCATAGGAAATGAATGAGCAAACATTTCAAACTTGTTCACATCAAGTAATTAAAAAAATGTGAATTCCTGAATGCAAGCAAATCGCTCTCTTAACGACACTAAAATGTTGTCAATTATTTCGAAATACGTCGCTTTATAGTTCATTTGTCTTCCCCTGACTCTTTTCCTGGGAGGAGGCCCCGAGTCATCTGGTTGTGCAATGTCGCCCATTGTTTCTTGAACGATTTTTTCATAATGTTCATCGTTACGATGATTTTCGACAAATTGAATAAAGTCATTTATTTTATCCTGGCCCAACTTCATGTTAAGCTGCTTACACTGCAGAACATCAAAGAGTTTTCCAGCTTGGGATAATATGTTATGAAAACAATTTATGAAAAACATAAAAGTGAAGTCATTCAATTTTACCAGCAGATTGTCAGTTTCACTTAGAGCATCTTCATCTCACCTTTCATTATTGTCTAAAATATGTTGAAATGCACTTTTCAAGTTTTCAAGCATCTGTTTTATGGATGACACAGTTATAGATCTATAGCACCATCTTGTTTCACACAGTGATGGAATGCTGATATTAAAATCTCGAAAGACACTTTTCCGTTTTGTACTCGAAGATGTAAATTTACTAAAAGAGCGTAAATGAGAAAAAAACATTTTAACCCCATTCACTTTCTCAGCACTTTTACTCAAAACTAAGTTAAGCTTATGAGCATAGCAGTGAATAAAATGGCCGTATTTAAATCCTTTTTCCTTCAATTTTCTTTGCACCCCGTTTAGCTCACCTGCCATCACAGCTGCTCCATCGTACGTTTGGCTAAAAATTTAGTTTTAGCTTCACTAAAGGAGTCCAACACATTTTCTATCATATCAGCCAACCTTGAAACATTTTTATCATCACTTACGTCAAAAAATCCTAAAAATCTTTCATTTATTTGGCATTAGGACACATATCTAATTATAATTGAGAGTTGGGCATGCATTGCACAATCTGTAGTTTCATCTGCTTGCACTGAGAAAAAAGGAACTTTTTCAACTTCAGTATGAATTGCATCAGCTATGACACTATCTATTGCAGATATGATATCATTTTGTATTGTATTTGAAACTCCTGAAAAATGCTTCGATCCTTCTTTCGTGGAAAGTCTACAGTAGATGCAAAAACACTATCTATTTCAGCAAAGCAATGCAACAGCTCTCGATAATTACCTTTATTAAGGCTATCATTTCCTTTATCATGGCCACGCAATGGCAGTTCTTGTTTACAAAGATATAATACGACATTTGTTAACTGTTTTAAATATTGTCTATTTTCTTCAACTGATTTGTTATACCGTTCTTTTTCAAGTTTTGCAGTCTCACTAAGAGCAGTTTCAATATCAAACTGTCCAAAAGTTTGTAGACATTTGTAATTATGCAAATGACTCAAAGATTTACTATGATGTTTGCAGTCACTTAGAATATTTTTATAATTGCTGTAACCACCATCTGTCCACGATTGATTTGGTTTCTGTTGAAAAAGCAAACATGGCCAACAGTATAGTTTCTCATTAGAGGCACTTGCACACAGCCACTCAATCTGTTCATACCACTTGATTTGAAAAGTACGATGGCCTATTTTAGTTTTCAGTGAAGGAGTGGGTCGGCCTAATTTGATAATTTCTCGCTTTTCCGCAATATTTCTCTGCCCAAATGGTTTTTCTTTTAAATCTAACACAACATCCTTCTCCATTATGGGTAAATGTAGAGCTGTTTGAACACAAAAATATAAGATAGTTATAATACACTAGTTACACTATACACAGAAAATACACAACACAATGCTACAACGTTCACTTCCGCAGGCAACTAAACTACTGAAGAAACCTGAGAGGAGTTGCCAGTTATCATTTTTAGCATAGGCTAGCTATGTTTTTCGCGTCACTAGGCTGACGAAATTGAGCCCTACCTGGACGAATTAAATTTTGTTAATGCAATATTATCATGGAAAGCAAACGTTTCATCAGTCAACAGTTAAATCATGAGATCAATGCAAAGGTATACTCCGTGAAAAATATTGAATAAAAGCCACTTGAAATTTTGAAGATTATTTATAACAGGTAGGGCGGAAATCACTTATCCCGAGTCCAGAAGCTTGGAGGATGAGCGAAAGCTTTTTGTTTAAAAAGCAACAGTGAGCGTTACTTTTTGACAAGTCAGCGTTTGGACCCGAGCAAATATCGTAATAGATCATGAAAGAAGAGTACACAAAGTGACTAACTTGTTATGACATTATTCTTTGTTTTAAAATAGATTTCTGCAAAAGAGGCATTAAATAAAGATTTTAACATATTGAACAACAAAATTTATGTATATTTTACAAATGTACACTCGGGCTGAGCCCGAGTAGCCCGAGTGCAGGAGTCGCCACTGATATATAATATATAATATATATATAATATATATATATATATATACAGGGCGTCCCAAAAAAATGTATACACACTTTAAATAATTATAAAGGCAGTGTTTATTAAAATACATTTCATTTTCAAAATGTAATAGAATCTACAGACATTATTTAATTGTTTTGTCAACGCCTGTTTTCAAACTGACGTCCGTTCTGGTCCAGGCACTGCTGATAACGCGAAGCAATGGAATCGCAAACATCACGAAACATTTCGTTTGGGTATTTGTGTGCATTCTCATTCAATGGCTGCTCTCAATTCAGCGACTGTTGCAGGTTTTATAGCGTAGACTTTGTCTTTTAAGTATCCCCATAAAAAAAGTCTAGTGGTGTGAGGTCTGGTGAACGCGGAGGGTATTCTACGAAACCCCTTCGTCCAATCCACATCCACATCGTGCCAAGTACCACTCGCAATACTCCACTCTTCGGTCCGGATCATCTTCATTAATAGCATGGACTAATCTTGGAATGTAACTTTTCCATTGACAGCGCTTCAAAATGCGTTGGACAGACGATTCTGAAATTCCTACCTCACGACTCGCTTGCCGCACAGATTTTCTTGGACTTTGGTGATACGTTTCCAGTACTCTTTCTTGCTTTGTGGGGCTTGTCGATGTCCGTGGTCTTCCGGAACGCTTCTTGTGGACATTCTGAACAGTTCCATCGGCTTCAAACTTATCTCTAATTCGAGTGATGGTAAGTCGCGTTGGTGGATCTGTTTGAAACTCCCTCCTAAACTGTCTTTGCACTTCAACTGCGTTTTCACACTTCCAGTAGCATTTTAGAATGAATTTCCTTTGTTCAAAGCTTAGTCTGACTGCCATTATTAATTCTAATGGGTTTAACTTGGAAAGAAAGAAACATCAATTGAGCTATCAGCTGTTAAAGTGTGTATACATTTTTTTGGGACGCCCTGTATATATATATATATATATTATATATATATATATATATATATATATATATATATATATGATGAATAAAACCACGAAGGAAAGGAAACACAAAATGGTGCTCAAGCGCTTTCGTCTAATGACATCCTCAGGAACACTGCAGTACATAAAAAGGTTACAGCCTATATATAGGTTACAGAAAGAAAAAAAAAGAAAAAATAAATAACATACATACACAAACACATATATATATAATACATACATACATATCTATATATACAAATACATACATACATACATACATACATATATATATGCAATAAACAGTGAAGTAAAAATAAAAAATTAAAAATTAAAACCTTAAAGGATTACCAGTGAGGCGTACAGATTTGTAAGGAAAAATATCGATTTTTAGCACAAGATCAAATGGATTATAAAAATACAAATTTATACTGGAACTCTGCCAGGGTTTTAACACACTGCTGCCTATGGTCAGGTTTCGATATATATAAAAAAATAAAATGCAAATTAAAAGTTAATAAAGTAGCAGACAAGTTTACCAAAGATTTAATGTTTTACCCTTCTTATCTAAATCTGTTTTAAAGGAATTCAAAATAACAGGATCGAGTTGAAAAAGACCTTTGCTTATGTTGAAGTTATTTGAAAGTTGGATAATGGCAGACTCAAGAATATTTCTATTAACAATGTTGCTTGAATGGAATAAAACTGAAGCATTATTCCAATCAATACAGTGGGCTAACTCTGACAAATGGACAAAAAGGGCACTGGACAACTGTCCTGTTCTAACGGAATATTGATGCTGTTTTATACGTGTGTGCAAATCCTTTCCCGTCTGACCTATGTAAAAGGAATCACATTGTTTACAGCCAATTTTATAGATAATGCCTGAATTATTGGTAGGGCTATTTTTTATTATGATATTTTTCACATATTGTTATATGAAAATACTACATTAATATCCAAAAGTTTAAGTACATTAGCAATGCCTAAAAAGCCCGGGAAAAATGGAAGTACTAAAATATTTTTTGACAAAGTACGAGTGTTAATATTAACACGATAGAAAGTTCGTTTTGCCTTGTTGAGACACTTTTACTCGGGACATGATACCCCCACTAAGAAGGCCATATTTTCATCAATGTTTCTCCGCGCCCTTAGGATCGCCAGTCCGGAATACATCGATGCCGAATTGGAAAAAATCAACGGTATTGGAAGTGATTTGTGTTATCCATCTCAACAAGGCAAAACGAACTTTCTATCGTGTCAATATTAACACTCGTACTTTGTCAAAAAATATTTTAGTACTTCCATTTTTTCCGGGCTTTTTAGGCATTGCTAATGTACTTAAACTTTTGGATATTAATGTAGTATTTTCATATAACAATATTGTGAAAAATATCATAATAAAAAATAGCCCTACCAATAATTCAGGCATTATCTATAAAATTGGCTGTAAACAATGTGATTCCTTTTACATAGGTCAGACGGGAAAGGATTTGCACACACGTATAAAACAGCATCAATATTCCGTTAGAACAGGACAGTTGTCCAGTGCCCTTTTTGTCCATTTGTCAGAGTTAGCCCACTGTATTGATTGGAATAATGCTTCAGTTTTATTCCATTCAAGCAACATTGTTAATAGAAATATTCTTGAGTCTGCCATTATCCAACTTTCAAATAACTTCAACATAAGCAAAGGTCTTTTTCAACTCGATCCTGTTATTTTGAATTCCTTTAAAACAGATTTAGATAAGAAGGGTAAAACATTAAATCTTTGGTAAACTTGTCTGCTACTTTATTAACTTTTAATTTGCATTTTATTTTTTTTATATATTGAAACCTGACCATAGGCAGCAGTGTGTTAAAACCCGGGCAGAGTTCCAGTATAAATTTGTATTTTTATAATCCATTTGATCTTGTGCTAAAAATCGATATTTTTCCTTACAAATTTGTACGCCTCACTGGTAATCCTTTAAGGTTTTAATTTTTATTTTTTATTTTTACTTCTCTGTTTATTGCATATATATATGTATGTATGTATGTATGTATGTATTTGTATATATAGATATGTATGTATGTATATATATATATATATATATGTGTGTGTGTGTGTGTGTGTATGTTATTTATTTTTTCTTTTTTTTCTTTCTGTAACCTATATATAGGCTGTAACCTTTTTATGTACTTCAGTGTTCCTGAGGATGTCATTAGACGAAAGCGCTTGAGCACCATTTTGTGTTTCCTTTCCTTCGTGGTTTTATTCATCAAAATATTTTTCACGTGTTACTTTCGTGAAATAATTTTCATATATATATATATATATATATATATATAATATATATATATATATATATATATATATATATATATATATATATATATATATATATATATACTCGATTGCGAAATTCTTGGATTTATTTTTCCACATCGCGCAGTAATCATACAAACCAATTTATGTACTTGCAAAGAAACCTCTTAATTAAAAGTGCAATTTTAGATGCAGCGTATACGCTACTGCTGGTTACAATGATAACTGTTGTTCTTTTAAGTATCACTATAATATTATTCTAAAACAATGACTGCTGCCACTCACAAAGAAAGGTTAATGTGAACTGTTCAGTTTCTGGAAAAATTGTTTCATCTGATAAAAAAAAATAAAAAGAGTCGCACTGTAGCTTTTATTGCATCATTGCTTTGCGATTATCGCTTGAGGCCAAAGACATATATGTTTAGACTGAACGCTGCCATTATTTAAACTGCTGTTCAGTGGGATGTTTTTGCTACAGCGTCAAACCTATTATAAACATAGAAACCTCTTTTGGGCACGCAAGCTGCTTCAAACTGTCCGAAAAAGATGAATATTATCCAGTCTTAACGTCTTAACTCTACTTACTTTAGTTGAATTTGAACAAATGTTGAGAATTTTGTGAAGGAGAATTTAGAATGACGTCACTGTATCGACACATTTACTTTTTCTAGGACACATGATGGAAGCTTGCGTGTCGGAAATCTTTGTGGGTTTGTTTCAGTCAGGTTCTTGAACGTCCACAGTTTAGCTTTCAATATCTGTGTTTGAGATAGGACACTCAGTTTTGTTTTTAATTTCTGCATTTGTTTTCATCTTGAATTCTTTGCTCTCTGCATTCCAGCCAGGCAATTTGATTTTGGACATTTTATCCCAAAGATTCTTTGTCACAAATACGTTCATCTACTAATTGTTTCACTGCAATGCAACACGTTACTGTTACTGTGGAAATTTGGCCACGATGTTCTTTTGTAAATCATCTGTCACAATTGACTTACTTATTTAAAGTTTATATTTTGTTTCGTCCTCTAACGTTTTGAAAGGATTGGTGGAAGAGAAAATGTTCTTGATTCCGCGTACATAATTTTCCTGGCGCGCAGTGATGGCCTCAGACGTGATTCAGATGCTATTCCAGCCATATCTTTTGTCTCCGACGAGAGGTGTGCCAATACAGATTCGCTCAAGCAGTACCTAAATAATACTTCTCTTCCTATGACTGTGAAAGCGATCTTATTTTACTTCATTGCAAAAGATCCATATTGAAAATCATTCTACATCTCAGGAAAGTTGTCTTTCAGATTCTGCATGCGAGCCAAACACTCTTTCTATATTTCTGTATTCTATATTTCTGTATTTCTCTATTTTCTCTCTGTTTTTCTAGTTATATATTTCCGGGATATATATATATATACCATGCATATATACAGGGTGTTTCACAACCGGTCTACCATTGTTTGGTGGGTGATTTGAGGGGGTGATATCAAGTAAAAAAATTAATACAACATACAGTAGGTGCTATTCCCAGCCTGTGCGGTTGAGGTGTGATGTTTTCTAGTATGGCTGCAAAATGTTCGAGTGCATATGCAATTGCAATGTTGATCAATGTTGCAAACAGGGGTAGGGGTAATGTTGCGAGGGGTAGGAGTATTACAATTGGGGTAGGGGTTTTGAAAATGGGGGTAGGGGTAATTAGGGAGTAGTTATGCAACACTTTGAGGGGGGTAACCCCAAGTTGCATGAACGGTGGAGCTTTGTGGGAGAAGGGAAGATGACCTCCCCCAAAGGGGTGACCCTGACCTAAACACTAACATTGGGGGAGAAGATGGGATGTCCTTACCCCCAAAGGGGTATCCTAACCTAAGAAACGGTAAACGAAAATAGCTTGGGGGAGAACTCCGCCTCCAAGTTGCATGCCTTGCAATCAAAGGCAACTACTCTCTCTCTCTCTCTCTCTTCAGGTGTACCCCTACCCCCCCTTGGCTCAGCCAACTGACTGATTCAGCCAACTGGCTGATTAGGAGCCTATAAAACAACGCCTACTCGGCTGAAGTCTTAATATGCACTTGGCTCCTGCCAAGTGAACACCTCTCCTCCTTTCTCTCCTCCTTTCTCTCCTTTCTGACCCTTTGGGGGGAATAGCTTCGGGGAGAACTCCGCCTCCAAGTTGCATGCCCCTTGCAACCCCGGTTGGCAACAAAGGCCAGTACTCTTTTTTTTCTTTTTTTCTTTTTTCTTTTTTGCAACACCCCACCCCCTTTGCAACACCCCCCACCCCCCTTTGCAACTATACTCTATACTCTAAAACATACAAAAAAACATTTTTCAACCTTCCTTCGGGGGGTAAAAAAAAAAATGGTGTCAATAATCCAGCAGGGTTGAAGCACCTTAAACAGAAAAAACAAACAACAAACTAACCTAAGAAGGTAAACTTTAACCTAAGAAGGAGAGAGGAGAGAGCGGGCATCCTTTCGCCTGAACCGCCAGACCGAAAATGGCCCAGCATCAGCTGGTTGGCAGGTTTTTGGTTTAGAGGGGGTTGTCAGATATTTATCTTATTTATTTTTGTATGGATAGGTTGTAAGATAGCACTATTTATTTTAACTAATTATTTATTAAAGGCAAGAGAGAGGTGTTCTCAATGCTTAGAGGGGTTTGCCAGATATTTATTTTAATTATTTATATATGGAGGGTTTGCCAGATAGTAATATTTAATTATTTAGAGAGATGTTACCCAATGAATCTTAATTGTCTTAGAAACCGTATATTATATATATATATATATTATATATATATATTATATATATATATATATGATAAGAGAGTAATTTCATTAATGTATACATATATATTAATGGACCAGTCCAGTTGGTAGTGCCACCAGGTACCAGCGGCAGGAAATAGTCAAATATTTAGTCATTCCTTATATATAACCAAAATTCAATTCAATTAACCATTACTCATATATGACAGAGAAGAGATGTTCACAAGAGATAGCCATATTAAGAGAGTAATTTCATTAAAGGTGTATATATACACACGTTAATGGCTCAGTCCAGTTGGTAGCGCATCCAGCTACCAGCGGCAGGAATGGTCAAAAGTTAATAAAGAATCGTACCCAGCCGTGTGTATATATATATATATATATATATATATATATATATATATATTTATATAATATATAGTGTGTGTGTGTGTGTGTTGTGTGTGTGTGTTATAATCAATCTGGAAACCATTCATTTTACGTAATGCCTAAAAATTTCAGACATCCTCGTAATTCGATTAACACTTAAACATAGGTAATAAGCATTACTAATATAACCATACCAACGTACTCTAACTTAATCTAACCTAACCAACTTAACCAACCTAATCTAACCTAACCAAACCTAACTTAACTTTACCGAACCTAACCTTCATGGAATCATTAATCGCTTAATCGAATTACGCGAAATGGCTGAAATTTTTAGGCATTACGTGAAACGATTGGTTTCACAGATTGATTGTAACATATATATCATTAAAAGAAGTATTAAGAGATTAATTTTTTGCCCCATATTAGAAATATTCAGTTACCCCCTTATATATTCTTTCAAACAATTAAAACCAAACCAAAATGGAGAAATGTCAATTTACCTTGTTTACTTTCTTCGAATAAATTTCATTTAACTCGCCATAATCACTTCATTTAAAATGGGGGAAAAAACATTTGTCTAATAAATCAAAAAGCAATTCACTTCTAAAAGAATTTCAGTCTTAATGTACACACGTCACTTATCTCTAAGAAAAGTTCACTCATGTTTCATTAAAATAACAGGTGTCCTCATTTTTAAATTATAGATTAGTTTCAATTAGTAATAACTAATCTAATAATTTTCACCTTGTAGCTCCTTGTAACTCTCTCTTCCTATAATATATATATATATATATATATATGGGAATTAACTCAGAATGGTCCCCTAAGTTTTTTATGATACACACAGACAGTGCATGGAACAAGGTACTCTTCTGGGATAATTAAATCCACTATAGTCCGAATAAGTAATGGTAAATGACAAATACCATAGTTTTTCTTTTTCATGATGCTAGCCCGACGTGGGCAACGGGTCACTCGCAAAGAGGTCCCATAAATATAGCTTCCCTCACCAGCTATCTGCAAAGCAGACAGGATCCAGCTTTGGGACATGGATCTAGGGTTTAAAGCACCTAGCCATGCTACATTTAGAACCTCAATATGGGACCTCTTTGCGAGTGACCCGTTGCCCACGTCGGGCTAGCATCATGAAAAAGAAAAACTATGGTATTTGTCATTTACCATTACTTATTCGGACTATAGTGGATTTAATTATCCCAGAAGAGTACCTTGTTCCATGCACTGTCTGTGTGTATCATAAAAAACTCAGGGGACCATTCTGAGTTAATTCCCATCTTGAAACGGACATGTTATGTGCCTTGAAAAGTGGACGCTCAATTCTGCCAGTTGAGGTTTAAGTTTTGGTTTTTGGCTAAAAATATAATAGTTACCCCTTTTTCTTTTTCTTTGATGCATTCAATCTGACGTGAAGGCAGCGAGTCTTTTGCTTATATTGAGGTTCTAAATGTAGCATGGCTAGGTGCTTTAAACCCTAGATCCATGTCCCAAAGCTGGATCCTGTCTGCTTTGCAGATAGCTGGTGAGGGAAGCTATATTTATGGGACCTCTTTGCGAGTGACCCGTTGCCCACGTCGGGCTAGCATCATGAAAAAGAAAAACTATGGTATTTGTCATTTACCATTACTTATTCGGACTATAGTGGATTTAATTATCCCAGAAGAGTACCTTGTTCCATGCACTGTCTGTGTGTATCATAAAAAACTCAGGGGACCATTCTGAGTTAATTCCCATCTTGAAACGGACATGTTATGTGCCTTGAAAAGTGGACGCTCAATTCTGCCAGTTGAGGTTTAAGTTTTGGTTTTTGGCTAAAAATATAATAGTTACCCCTTTTTCTTTTTCTTTGATGCATTCAATCTGACGTGAAGGCAGCGAGTCTTTTGCTTATATTGAGGTTCTAAATGTAGCATGGCTAGGTGCTTTAAACCCTAGATCCATGTCCCAAAGCTGGATCCTGTCTGCTTTGCAGATAGCTGGTGAGGGAAGCTATATTTATGGGACCTCTTTGCGAGTGACCCGTTGCCCACGTCGGGCTAGCATCATGAAAAAGAAAAACTATGGTATTTGTCATTTACCATTACTTATTCGGACTATAGTGGATTTAATTATCCCAGAAGAGTACCTTGTTCCATGCACTGTCTGTGTGTATCATATATATATATATATATATATATATATATATATATATATATAATATATATATACACAGGGCGTCCCAAAAAAATGTATACACACTTTAACAGCTGATAGCTCAATTGATGTTTCTTTCTTTCCAAGTTAAACCCATTAGAATTAATAATGGCAGTCAGACTAAGCTTTGAACAAAGGAAATTCATTCTAAAATGCTACTGGAAGTGTGAAAACGCAGTTGAAGTGCAAAGACAGTTTAGGAGGGAGTTTCAAACAGATCCACCAACGCGACTTACCATCACTCGAATTAGAGATACGTTTGAAGCCGATGGAACTGTTCAGAATGTCCACAAGAAGCGTTCCGGAAGACCACGGACATCGACAAGCCCCACAAAGCAAGAAAGAGTACTGGAAACGTATCACCAAAGTCCAAGAAAATCTGTGCGGCAAGCGAGTCGTGAGGTAGGAATTTCAGAATCGTCTGTCCAACGCATTTTGAAGCGCTGTCAATGGAAAAGTTACATTCCAAGATTAGTCCATGCTATTAATGAAGATGATCCGGACCGAAGAGTGGAGTATTGCGAGTGGTACTTGGCACGATGTGGATGTGGATTGGACGAAGGGGTTTCGTAGAATACCCTCCGCGTTCACCAGACCTCACACCACTAGACTTTTTTTTATGGGGATACTTAAAAGACAAAGTCTACGCTATAAAACCTGCAACAGTCGCTGAATTGGGAGCAGCCATTGAACGAGAATGCACACAAATACCAAACGAAATGTTTCGTGGTGTTTGCGATTCCATTGCTTCGCGTTATCAGCAGTGCCTGGACCAGAACGGACGTCAGTTTGAAAACAGGCGTTGACAAAACAATTAAATAATGTCTGTAGATTCTATTACATTTTGAAAATGAAATGTATTTTAATAAACACTGCCTTTATAATTATTTAAAGTGTGTATACATTTGTTTGGGACGCCCTGTATATATATATATATATATATATATATATATATATATATATATATTAGGGTGGTTCACAAGCATAGGGAAAATTTAGCATCTGGGATTTCACTTTTGGGTCATTATTGCTTTTGTTCCTACACTTAGTGTGAATAACTGTGTGAAGTATCGTTGGTTTACGGTGTCGTTAAGAGGTCGCTCAATCATGCATGACGTGTCTCACTAATGACTGATTACTATAGTATGACTAAATTTGGCTTCTTCTTTTGTAGGAATGTGTAGAAATGCCGCCGAAGCAATAAAAAACACGGTCTAGCAGTGAGGTGTAGTTACTAGGGAAGGCGGAGGAGAAGTTAACTAGAGCAGGACTCCCTACCAAGCTTCAAGTCCTCCGGAAATTCATGTTCCACCATCTGGAGGAGAGGAAGACAGAATATAACAGTGCGGTGATGACCATTGAGGCTTTGATCCCGTTTTGGACAAAAGCAAACGTTTCAATGACGGATACCAGATACGCTGAGAAGAAGCTCCTGAAACTGTACGAGCAATACAAGGGGCTGAAGAAGAACCGCACAAAGAATTTCCCATCCTACAGAATGAAGGAGGACATATTTCGCGGAGACCTTGACGATGTGTTCGATCTTTCACGTCATGACGCCCACGGAACCATGATGAATGAAGAGGACAAGAACTTCCTTGTCGCTCAGCTCGATAATCCCACTTCCTCCAGCTTTGGCCCGATTGACAAGAAAATGGCTGACCAACAAACGAGGAAGAGGATTCGGTGTGAGGCGGAGATGAACCGAGGGGAGAAGGCCAAGCGCGAGGCGGATGCGAGATGGTCCCAGGGAGAACTGGAGGCTTCTAGTTCAAGCACATCTGAATCATCAGATTCAGATACTGTAGTTTTTAAGGAGTCAGCACGAAAACGTTCCACTCCTAAGCGATTGAAGTCTGTGATCACGCCTGACATTTCCTTAGCCTTGGATCGCCACAACATCCGTGACAGGAAAGGAATGGCAGTGGTCGCAGCACCTATTAAATCGCTGGGGCACAACTTGGACGAAGTGTCAATCTCACGCAGCACCATTCGTCGCGTGAGACAATGTACACGTGAAGCGGTGTGCCGCGAAGATCAGGCCACTTTCAAGACCCATGAGCCCCTTCTCTTGCACTGGGATAGTAAGCTGCTTACAGATATCTCCCATGGGTTAGAGGTGGTGGACCCTGTGGCTGTGCTTGTAACCGGTAACGGGGAAGAGAAACTCCTTGGAGTTCCAATGGTAGCTGCTGCAACTGGAGCATCTCAGGCTCAGGCGTGCCTGAAGTTTGTGGACGACTGGTCTTTGAGGGGCAACGTTCGAGGTCTTGTTTTTGATACAACTGCGTCCAACACGGGACTTCATGCTGGAGCTTGTACTCTCATTGAAAAGGAGTTGGGTATTGATCTGGTGTGGATCGCTTGCCGACACCACGTGGTAGAAGTCGTCCTTGCTGCGGCCTTCCCTGCTTGTTTCGGAACATCCAGTGGACCTGAAATTGGCCTATTCAAGCGCTTCAAGCAGCACTGGGTTTTCATTGATCGCAGCAAGTTCGAGAGTGCACCCGACAGCCTGTTCATTGAAACAGCAGAGCAGAGGAAGGAAATGGTCTCCTACTACAAGGAGGCTGTCAAGAAGAAGAGCCAGCGGGA
>JAJOZX010005332.1:217500-220000 GCA_023014485.1 Bathynomus jamesi
GTCCATTTTGGAGTAACCTCGAAGCGTGTATGATAATATCATATTGTGGTACATCGCGGCTTTTAGGGTACACTAATGCCCCATCAACAAGAAGGGCAATCTCACTCTTAGCCGCTACACTCGAAGCAATTTTCATGTTTTACCTAAACACAATATACAATTTTCAAATAAATTTATGCCTTAAGCCTCTCTCTCTATTATTATTATTTTCATTATTATTATTATTATCTCTTTTCCTACCACGGTTTCGCTAAAGTACGAGATGCATTAATTATGGATAAAATAAATTTTCTTTAGGAACATTATTGATTTAAACAAAACATGGCTTTGTCATGTTATAAAAACAGGTGTTTATGGAGGTTTGTGCAGCTCGTCGCATTATGCTTGTCAAATGGAATCGGAATGACTGATGGACAAGTGCCAAGTCACTGTCCTCGTCCGAAGAATTTTAGATCAAATGCATCCTGATTTATCCAATCATAATTAACATAATTCGCTTTTTTTATAAAAACTTTGTAAAAGTGTACACCAAATCTGGGTGCACGGTTCATCAGGAGCAAGAAGGTGATGTATGTGCACGTAAGTGACACACACACATAAAGAGAGACAGAGATAGAGAGAGAGCTCTTTCTCTACATACACTTATACACTTATACCGCATATTCCAAATGATTCATTCATTCATTTATTATAGCCGAATGAAAAAACGATACACTTTTAAAGAACGCACGATAATATCCCCCATGTACCAACCAAACAAACAACCAATGTTGTTTATAATCGTTCCAAAAACCACCAATGTTAATATTATTATTATTATTATTGTACACAAGACATCCACTTATCCCTTGAGAACGTTTCTTTATATATTATTATTACCGCGTTAAACAAAGAATAAATGCTATGTCAGGTTAGAGAATTGGACCATTCCATAAAGTACAGGGTGATTTTTTAAATTTTATTCGAGAACCCTTAATAATTCGAAATTTTTCTTGGCCCAGTTTGACTTGACTTACTCGCTCTTGAAGTGTTCAAAAGTATTTTAAAAAGAATGTCTGTTTCAAGGGAATTTTTAAAAAAATTTTCATTGTTTTTCAAACTATAAATCATATACGCTATTTCTAAGAGCTTTAATAAATACAAAGATCAGTTTATGTATTTGTAAATTTTAGTCCACCATTCATTTTCATTTTCGAAAGTAAAAGTATTGGCCCACTCTTTCTTCGTATGAATCACTCGATCTCAAGTAGCCAATTAAAGCGTGTATCCCGTTCTGTCGTACTCTTCTAATACAGGACTCTACTTTTAACCCTAAAGCATGGAACAAATATTTTATATCCTAATTAGAACGTGTACAATATATGGTACATTTCATTTTTTAAATATATTTTTGAACTTTAAGTTACAAACTTATTTTTTGGCTTCGGGTTATACTCCAAAATCGACAAAGACCTCGTTGTAAAGGTATAAAGTCATTGTTGCATATCAGAAATGTTTATAAGCCTAATGTATGATATATATTTTTATGGCAGGTTCTAATCATCGTATAAAAGTGAACCTTACCTTATGAACCTTATGTTGTTTCGTGCGTTGGTCTCTCTTCACACGGAGGTCAAGCTGGTGGCCCCGCCTCTTATATATATATACTCATATATATATATATACATATATTATACTCAACCCTTTTCGGAGTCGGGTAAAATCGACTTACTCCAAGAGGGTATAATATAGTATTCCTGGATCGTCTGGGCCTTCTCTATGTCTTGCCCAGACGTAGCCACAGAGTGTGCCGAAAATAAATTTCGTTTAAGAGTCCAGTAATATTTTCCTGACCCGTATTTCCGCAAAGCCAAGTGTGGACTAACTGAAAGTTACTGATTAATTTTAATCACTTTAATCAGTTTTAGGCAAGCGGAGTACAATCAGGTATTTCTTCACAGAACACGATTTGGTTATAATAAAAATATTTATTCTACACAAGTTTATAAGATTTATAATGATTTAATACTTAGTTCTAGAATTGACATTTAATGTTACGTTAAATTAAATAATGTTTGTGTCTACTGGCATTTCCTTCAGTCAGATCCCCAAACCCGATATTCCAATACAAAGCAATTTCCTTACGGGGTGAAATGCACCTCTTCACCTCGGGGAGATCGTCTTCTAAGGCACTCGCCGGCCCGTTCTATGATCTCAAGCACAAATCAATTTCCATACGGGGTGACTCGCACCCCTTCACCCGCGAAGATCTACTCAAGAATCTCACCCGCGGAGATCTATTCAAGAATCTCACCAGAGGAGATCTGTTCAAGAATCTGACTCAACCGCTAGACCCCTCCTTATATACGAAGGAATCCATTCTCCCATACGTCAGGAAGGCGTGGACAGCGCGAGACAAAAGAGAGCGCTAAGTTCTCAGAGTCAAAGCACGTTGCGTCCAAGCTAGCTGAGTTCCCATACAGAGTTCCTAAGCGGATGTGAGGACACGCTGAACCCTCCT
>JAJOZX010005332.1:225000-230000 GCA_023014485.1 Bathynomus jamesi
CCGTGGCTGCAAGACCTCTTCCGCTTCACAGCTTTCTTCTTCGCTGTCTTCTGGTCCACCCCCGCAAGACTTGACGACATCCTGTCTTCCCTCTGCGAGGTGAGAAAATCCTTGTCCTCCTGAGGGACCTTGGAGGAGGATAGCGCGGAGGAGTGAGCCACGTCAAAACGTCTTCCAAATCCGACTTGAACATCCCCTCCTTGTACCGGTAACCCTCTTGCGGCTTTGTCCTGTTCTTCTTGAGTGCGTCGTAGGTATCGATCAATTTCGCCAGCTTCTCCCCTGCGTACTTCTTGGTGGTAGTTGGTATGTTGGCCTTCTCCCAGATGGGCCAGATGGTTTCCACCACCAGGCGAATGCTCTCCGATTTGGTCTTCCTTCCCTCTTGGTCTTGGTGGTGGTGGAAGTAAAGGAGCAGGCATTGCTCCTTCGATGGAAGTCGTGGACAAACAATCGCTGCAATTGGGGCCTTGTCCAGCAACCACAACTGGTTTCCTGCTCTAGTAACCATCACCTGCTCTAGTAACCATCATTTACCATTACTTATTCGGACTATAGTGGATTTAATTTTCCCAGAAGAGTTCCTTGTTCCATGCACTGACTGTGTCAATCATAAAAAACTCAGGGGACCAGCAGCGAGTCTTTTGCTTATATTGAGGTTCTAAATGTAGCAGGGCTAGGCTGCTTTAAACCCTAGATCCATGTCCCAAAGCTGGATCCTGTCTGCTTTGCAGATAGCTGGTGAGGGAAGCTATATTTATGGGACCTCTTTGCGAGTGACCCGTTGCCCACGTCGGGCTAGCATCATGAAAAGAAAAAACTATGGTATTTGTCATTTACCATTATGTATTCGGACTATAGTGGATTTAATTTCCCAGAAGAGGTTCCTTTTCCATGCACTGTCTGTGTGTATCATAAAAACTCAGGGGACCATTCTGAGTTCATTCCCATATATATATATATATATATATATAATATATATATATATATATATAGATATATATTATATATATATATACATATACATATATATATATATATATATATATATATATACATACATATACATATATATTATATATATATATATATATATATATATATATATATATATACATATACATATACATAAGTATATATACATATATATACATATACTTATACATACATATATAAATATATATATATACATATATACATATATATACATATACTTATATATACATATATACATATACGTATATACATATACATATATATA
Source organism: Bathynomus jamesi (assembly GCA_023014485.1). Lineage (NCBI taxonomy): Eukaryota > Metazoa > Arthropoda > Malacostraca > Isopoda > Cirolanidae > Bathynomus > Bathynomus jamesi. The sequence continues at coordinate 226,262 of JAJOZX010005332.1, forward strand.
TATATACATATACATATCTATATATATACATATACATATACATATATACATATACATATATATATATATATACATATATATACACACACATATACATATACAGGGTGCGGCAAAAATAAAGCCCTTTTAATAATTGTATCTTTATAGTTTTATACAGTATAATTTTTTAGTTTTATATTGTATCATTTTGTTTCTTTTATTTTTACAGAAATTCTGAATAAATATGGCCTTGCGATTACTGTATTTCCCTAATTCATCTTTTCTAATAATGACTTATACACTATGACGTCATAAAATAACTTAATTCTCTTTACGATTCCCATACCTTGTACACTAAATCACGTGCTTAGTATATGGACATTTTCCGTATGCAATGTATGGTAAATTCTTTAATAATAATGTTGTGGTGTTATGTAGTATAAACATTATTATTCAACCATATTCATCCATACGTCACATTTTCCCATCATTAATTTCCCTTGATCATTATCCTATATAAATTTTATTAAATATTCATTTTTACTCGTGTCAATCTATGAAACGCCAAACTTTTGCATTCGTTCGAAAACGCTCAAATACGTTCTCGTATTGTTTTTTTTTATTATTTATTTTCAAGTGCGTTCCCCTCGCAAGATATTCATAAAACTTATGCAAGTGTACGCAATTCGCAAATCAGCATAAATCAAACATCTGAAAACGTGAAACCTCCTGTCCCTCTGATTTCAAATTTATAACATATTATAACATATGTTGTATATAAATCCATACCGTATGTGCCCATGTGCTTTGTATTATATTTCTAACATCTTAATTGTCTATTAATATGAAACACTGTAAAAAAACAAAACAAAGTTATAGTAACTGTTTAATTGTAATTAACTGTAATACTTTAATTTAATATAACGTAATGTACTTTAATGAAACTGTAATTAATAATAACTTGTAATGTACTTCATTGAAACTGTAATTAAATGTAATGATTTAATATATACGGTAATGTAAGAATGTACTTTAAATGGAAGTGTAATTAAACAATAAGTGAATATGAATTAATTGGTAATTGTAATCATAATTGTAATAGACCAAAATGAAAATGTGCTCAGTGGTGTACTTAAATTGTACCTATGTACTATTACGAAATGATATCGTCTTCATAAATGTAGACTCGGCGAAAAATACAAATTAGTTTTTATTTTTATTTTTTTAATTATTTTTATTTGGAATTTTTCAAACATCTGATCATGTGTTTAAAAGGGGGGAACTTAACCTTCAACTGTCTTCCCCCAACATTTAGGTTTATATTATACATGTATTTGTAAAAATTAAGTCACTTCATTAAGTCACTTCATTACGGCACTTCATTACGAGCCTCCCTTGTTAGCAGCCTCGCTGCGGGGAGGGGGCAGAGGCCCCTTGCCTCCTTAATTTTTAGATTCCGGCCTGAGCCATGGTCGAAAGAGGTCGAACCTCTACCCCTGTAAATTCAGAGCACTACCTGTACATTTTTAAGAAGTAAATTAGAGTAAGAGAAACTTTTTATTTTTCCCCTTGAGTTGGGCTATCTTCAGAAGAACTTAGTCAGTTAAGTCGATAAGTTATAAAAGAAAAATCGATAAGTTTAGTACCAAGAGAAAGTATCAGAGTATTATAGCAAGAGAAGAATTAATAATCGTCGACCCATAAAGCGAGAGAAAGAGACAACCCAAGCACCATAGAAGATATTGGCATAACAGTCTGGCGAGTCTGTAGCCAAGAGTTTAACAAGAGGCGACCGAAAAGAAATAGAATGTTATAGAAGAAATATCCGTTGCTGCCTCCTAACCAGAACCCCCCGTCGCTTCCGAACCGACTCAGGGCCATAGACGGAGGGGTTAACACATATACATATATACATATACATATATATATATACATATATATACACATATACATATACAGGGTGCGGCAAAAATAAAGCCCTTTTAATAATTGTATCTTTATAGTTTTATACAGTATAATTTTTTAGTTTTATATTGTATCATTTTGTTTCTTTTATTTTTACAGAAATTCTGAATAAATATGGCCTTGCGATTGACGAGAGAACAAAGAGTGAAAGCAGTTAAACATTATTACCAAAACAATAACAATGGAGCTAAAGCCGCTCGTTTGTTATCAGAAGAATTTAACATTCGACAAGTGCAGAGCCGCAATATCACAAGTCTAATTAGGAAATTTGAATGAACCGGAAGCGTAAGTGATGCCACAAGATCAGGAAGGCTAGTTTCAGCAACAACCTTAGAAAAGTCCGATGAATTAAGAGAATCATTGTTGCACACTCCTCAAAAATCCAGTGGACGTCTTTCTACAGAGTTGGGTATCAGTGACAGAAGTGTCCGTAGACTCTTAAGAAGAACAAGATGAAGCCTTACATCCCTCGCGTGTTACAGAGCTTGCAAGATGGAGATGCAGATAGACGATTAGAGTTTTGCGAAAATTTCCTGAATAAAGTCAATGAAGTTGAGACCTTTCTTGATAAGATATCGTGGTCAGATGAGGCAACATTCAAATTGAACGGGCATATCAATCGCCATAATTGTGTTTACTGGAGCGATGTTAACCCAATGTTATCTTGGAAAAAGACGTTAACCTACCAGGAGTGACAGTTTGGGCAGCCATCTCTTCCATGGGAATAATAGGCCCGATATTCTTGATAGTACTGTTAATCAAGATAATTATTTACAAATGCTGCAAACTGAATTCTGGCCGAGAGTTAGAAATCAGAATGGAATTTACTTTCAACAGGATGGTGCGCCACCCCACTAAGGGTTACTCGTTAGGGAATGGTTAAATTTAAATTTCGAAGGGAGGTGGATAGGACGACGTAGAGCAATTGAGTGGCCAGCACGATCGCCAGACCTAACACCACCTGACTTATTCTTGTGGGTGTACTGAAAGATCTTGTTACAAGGTCAAACCGAAAACACTTCCTGAATTAAGACAAACAATTCGTGAAAAATTTACTACAACTAACGTAGAAATGTGTCAAAAGGTTTGTAGAAGTGTTGCTGGTAGGGTTCAGTGTTGTATTGAACACCAAGGGGAGCATTTGAACATGATCATTAGGTTAGTAAATACTATGTATGTAGAGTACATTTTTAAGGTGTATTGAGCCAACCACAAAATTAATTAAATTCAGTTATTTTTAGTTTTTACTGAGAAAGTACTTATTATTTTCTTAAAATGCTGTATTTTTCTTAAAAACCTTATTATTTCTCTTAAAATGCTGTAATTGATTTATTTCCTTCAATAAAAAAGAATAAACTAAAAAGGGCGTTATTTTTGCCGCACCCGGTATATATATATACACATACATATATATATACACACACACATATATATATTTATATATATATATATATATATATATATATATATATGCATATATATATATATATATATAATATATACATACACATATATATATATATATATATATATACATACAGGGTGTCCCAAAAAAAACTATACTCTTTATAGCATCATATATTTTATAATTTTAAAAAAAACCAAACAATATATTGTTATAGTAATTGCCAATGAAAGGTAAATTACTAATCTAAGTGATCAAAATGTTATAGCGAGTTGTTTGCATATAAAATTTTATTAACTACGCCAAGTGCTCAAAAATGTTCTCCGGCGGCATGAATGCACTTTTGAATGCGTCGACTAACTGATTCTCAGACATGGACTAATGTGGATG
>JAJOZX010005332.1:237500-240000 GCA_023014485.1 Bathynomus jamesi
CCACGATTGATACATGGTTTATTAGAGGATGACTCGGATCGGCGTTACAATTTTGCGAAGCCATCCTGAACGAGGAACGAGAGGGTGACAGCATTCTGCGCAAATTCGTGTGGTCCGATGAAGCAAACTTTAAGCTATCGGGTGCCGTTAATCGGCACAATTGTGTGTACTACGCAACTGAAAACCCTAAAGTCACGATTGAGCAACAGCTCAATCAACCTGGGGTGACAGTGTGGGCTGGCCTGTCCTGCAAAGGTGTCGTTGGACCTATCATTCTGCACAGGACTGTCGATCAACACGTGTATCTGAACATGCTGACGGATACAATCATACCACAGTGTGCGCGAACAACAGCAGCAGGACGACTTCTACTTTCAGCAGGATGGGGCGCCACCGCACTTCGCATCACTGTGCGTGCGCTACTTGACGAAGAATTTCCCAACAGGTGGATTGGACGTCGGGGAGCCGTTGACTGGCCACCACGTTCGCCGGATCTCACCCCTATGGACTTCTTTTTCTGGGGATGTGTAAAAGACATGGTTTTCGCACGCAAGCACGTTCTGTTGATGCCATGATTCAGTTCATACGGGAGGCTTGCCAGGAAATTGATGCTGATAAAGACCTTTGTGCCAGAGTGTGCATGGGTGTCCACACTTTACTAGTGGAGTGTGTGAATGCCGGGGCAAACAGCTTGAACATTTGAGGGATTAATATGTTTATTATTGATATGTTATTATTGATATGCTTGTATAATCAATAAAATACGTTTTGTGCGCACGTTTTGTTTTTCATTATTGTATACCTACTTTTGCAGCCCCCTGTATATACATACACATACATATATATATATATATATATACATATATATATATATACACACACATATATATATATGTATATATATATATATATACACACAATAGAAAATTAGTACAGAGGGGAACACAAAATGTTGAAATAGAAGAATCAAATACAGCAGCTCTACAGACAAAAACATGAAACAGAAAACGCCTACACAACCGAGAAGGAAAAAGAAAACACACTACAGGGAGGGGCGAAAGCAGCCTCAGAAAAAGAGGTACCCACGGCAGAAGAGGGAGATACGAAATACACACCAAAGAAAACAACCCCACTGAGTAGGGAAGAAGTGGTGGCGAAGCAGAAGAAGGAAATCGAATCACATAAGCCACAGAAGGAATTTAAACGACGGGTCATATGCGAATATTATAAAATAGGTGCGTGCAAATATGGCTCAAACTGCATATACAATCACCCTAAAAATGTTTCTATATGATGAGGAATAGGAAGTGCAAGTACTGACCAAACTGCAACTTTTTTCACCGTCATATGTGCAGACAGTCAATTACTGAGAAAAAATGCCTGAACATAGAGTGCCCGCATTTTCACATAAAGGGTACGCAAAGAAAAGAACGGGAAAGAACAGATCATATTCGACATAGAAGAAATAGCAAGAGTAATGAAACATATTTTTTAGAAGAAATGAGAATAATAAAAGGTCAGCTTGCCCTTCTAACAAGGAGAGACAGAACGCCGCAAACATATGCACCACAACATTACGCACATTACCCCCCTATTCAACACCACCCACCAATAATACAACAACAACAGTGGTATCACGGGCCGCAACTCCAATACTCCCAAATGCATCGGCCCAACCAATAACATCAAACAGGAACCGACATCGACCAGGAAACGACCATCATTTAAGAGAATCGAACACGAAGATTAGAAACCCTGTAAATGTATTATACACAAATATACAAGGCCTCTATACGGACAATGCAGACTGCAAATTACAATACTTGCAAAATTTAGCTACGGAAACCAACATATATATCATATGCCTAACGGAAACACACTCACATAAGTGCGAAAAAGGCTGTAAAAACTGCATCGAAAATACTGAAATAGCATTGCTGGACTACAACAAATACAGAGCAGATAGAGTGGCTAGACGAGGAGGAGGGTGTTGTATCTACGTGAAAAACACTTACACATGTGAAGTGAGGGTAAAGAAATCAAACAGCACAGTTGAAGTTATTATATTAGAAGTAAAAGAACTGAACCTAACCATTATGAATATCTACAGACCACCAAACACCACAAAAAGTGAATTCCCATTTGCTACAAATGATATTATAAAGTAGAAAACATATTAAAATTACTTAAAACTCCATCAACAAATATTCTAATTTTCGGAGATTTTAATTTCCCATTCATATCATGGAAGAAAAATGACGAAGTTATATATGTTCAGAAGTTTCATGGCAACATTACCAAAGATGACAGAACCCAAGCAACAATGCTATTAGATATTATGGAACATTACGCCCTTACCCAGGAAATCTGTGAAGCCACGAGAAAGGAGAACGTTTTGGATTTAATGTGGACAAATAACAACGAGATAATAATAAATAAAAAAGTAACGCACACAAAGTTCTCCGACCATAACCTCATCGATATACAATTGAAATTAGCA
>JAJOZX010005332.1:245000-262500 GCA_023014485.1 Bathynomus jamesi
AACCTACGAGGTTGGACAGTATTTTAGATTTCGTAATAACTACGGATGATAGGCTAATTACTCATCTTTAAGTAACAGAAACGTTAAGCAATAGCGATCACAATATGGTAGAGTTTGTCCTCTCAGCAAGTCACTCGAAACCAACTAACTCGACTAAAATTCCTAACTTCCAGCACGCAGACTTTAGTAAATTTCGAAATGCATTTCCACACGTCAATTGGGAAAACCTAATGGGGAACTCCAACGCAAAACTAATGTGGGAAACGTTCGAAACGGTATTTAGGACTATAAATGAGGAATGTGTACCGTACAAAATTAAGCGTGCAAAGTAAACAACAAGCCCTTGTGGTTTACTTCTAGAGGAGAAGACATTATAAAGAGTAGAAATAGGGCTTATAGGCTATATAAGTGCGATAAAGATAATCTGTTGTTACCAAACAACTACATATCTCTAAGGCGTGAAGCTAAAAGTGTAATAAAAAAGTCCAAACGCGAATTTGAAATCTCTCGTGACGGTAAAGAAAACCCCAAGCGATTCTTTCAATACGTCAATAATAGAAATCCAGTAAAAAGCGTCTTGGGGCATATGAAAAATGTAAACGGAGATCTAGTTTCTGAAAACAAGGAAATGGCTACCTTGCTAAACGAATTTTTTACGTCAGTTTTTACTATAGAAGATGTAACGAATATCCCTACGGTCATAGACATAATACCTTTTGATAATGGTAATATTTTGGATAATATCGTCGTTAGTGAAGGGGAAGTAATGCGCTATATTGATAAAATGAAAACGCGTAAATCACCGAGGCCGGATTCCATATATCCCATACAACTAAAACAATTAAAAGATAGCATTGTTGTGCCGCTAACAAAGATTTTTAATGCGTCTATTTCTGAGCGGTGCGTACCAGATAATTTAAAGTTAGCAAACGTAACACCTAGCTTTAAGAAAGGCGATGAAGGTGCGGCGGGAAATTATAGGCCAATCAGTTTAACGTCTGTTGTAGGTAAGCTACTGGAATCAATAATTAGGGATCGTACAGTCGAACACTTAGAAGTGCATAAACTAGTTAGAAATACGCAGCACGGTTTTTGGCGAAACAAATCATGCTTAACAAATCTTTTAGAATTTTTCCAAAGCGTGGTTGACGTTTACGATAGACATCGGGCGGTTGAAGTAGTGTATTTAGATTTTCAAAAAGCGTTTGACACCGTGCCGCACAAAAGACTCATTGAAAAAACTAAGGCTCATGGAATCAGGGGTGTAGTAATAAATTGGCTAGAAGAGTGGTTGCGAGGTAGGAAACAGACGGTGGTCGTTGATGGAGCGGAGTCGTCTTGGGCTAATTTAGCGAGCTGCGTTTCTCAGGGTTCTGTATTGGGCCCCTTGCTTTTTCTTAAAAATATTAACGATTTAGATGTCGGCCTAGTCAGTACAGTTTCAAAGTTTGCGGATGACACGAAGCTGGGTGGTAGGGCGATTAATGACGAAGATAGAGGTAAAATCCAGGAAGAGCTGGATAAAATCGTTGAATGGTCAGTCACATGGCAAATGAGATTTAACGTTGATAAGTGCAAAATTTTGCATATAGGTTCGCGTAACGGTAATTTTGCGTATATTATGTCAGGGAAAGATTTAACAAGCGTAGAGCAGGAAAAAGATTTAGGAGTTATAGTCACTGGTGATTTAAAAGTAGGGAAACAAAGTACAGCAGCGGTCAATAAGGCGAACAAAGTGTTAGGTTTTATAGCTCGAAATTTTGAGTAAAATCGCGCGATATTATACTTCCACTTTATAAATCATTAGTTAGACCCCATTTGGAGTACGCTCTCCAATTTTGGAATCCGCATATGCGCAAAGATATAGACAAAATCGAAAGAGTTCAAAGACGAGGAACTAAGATGATTCCGTCGCTTCGGTCAAAGTCGTACGAGGATAGGCTTAAGGAGTTAAAATTAACAACACTCGAGACTAGGAGGCTAAGGGGTGATCTAATCCAGGTTTTCAAAATTATGAATGGGTTCCATAACGTAGATAGAGATAGCTTTTTCGAAATATCTCAATATAATAGGAGAAGTAGAATGTTCGAGAGAGCAGTTGCCAAAAACTTTTTTACGCATAGAATAGTAAATAGATGGAATAGTTTGCCGGTAGAAGTAATTAGTAGCACGTCTATAAACATGTTTAAAAATCGATTAGACGCATATGTTGATAGATTGAGTATAGTTTAAGGTAGTAAAATTAAGGCTTTCTGGTGATAGATCCCACAGCTCAACACAAGTGTTGTGGGATATAGGGAGGGAGCATCTTGGGTTAGGGGATACTCTCTGTCCTTACACACCACATTTAGAGAGATTCCTCTGCCGAGCGGTGCCCCCCATAGTAGTGTGAGGTATTGAAAAACTCATGATCTTCTCTTGCCTCACAAACACCTTGAAATGGGAGACCCAAAATGCGTGCACACACATTTCTACATTACTGTACAGTCTTTACAGCCACACCTACACTTTTCCTCCAAAGTATATATATTTAATGTATATTGGTTGTAAATTTTGACTTGCTCCGCAATCGATAAGGACCGTGACTTATTTACTTATTTTTCGTTGAGAAAGGTACTAGTATTGATGGATACCGTAATGAAAATGACTGGATTCTTTGGATCTGATATATTTGCATGTCGGTTATAAATAGATATAGAGTGTATCATATTTGTGGAAAGTAGTATATTATGACTTGATCCTCTGGATCCGGAGATTCTATCTTTAGTTTTAAATCGATAATTAATTAGTTTTTAATTGATAATTATTTAGTTCGGCAAAAATTGGTAGTTGCGAATGTACAGGCATTTGTTACATAAATTTCTTATGTTCTTGTGGTTCGGAACCCACGTAAAATTGTAGGTCCCGTTGGCCACCACGGAGGACATACACAATTACAAACACAGTTAGGTAGACCAGCCATGAGTGGATCCTAGGGTCTTTGTTGGTCTGAAACATTATAACATTATAACATTATATATATATATATATATATATATATATATATATACACATCATACATATATACATATATATACATATACATATATATATATACACACATCATACATATATATATATACATATACATATATATATATATATATATATATATACACATACATATATATATATATATACATATATATACACACATACATATATATATATATATATTAATTGTGCACCGATTAATCGGTATCGGCACTTTGCATGCCGATTAATCGGCATTTTACCGATTAATCGGCAAAGCAAGGTATTTTCCTAATATCGGCATGCCAGGTGCCGATACCGATTAAACGGTGCACCACTTATATATATATATATACATACATATATATATATATATACATATATACATATATATATATACACATACATATATATATATATACACATACATATATATATATACACACATATATATATATATATATATATATATATATATATGTAGCGGATCGACAAGAAATAGACCAACAAATCGACAGAAATACTTTACTTCCACGCTATCATCAAAGAACTTGAAAAACACGTGGGCAAGAGTCAAACAATGGAGCGTCTATTTTTCCCCAATGGGAGCGAATGAAAACCGTTAACAACTAAAAGACGCGTGGACAAAGCGTCTTAAGAATGAAGTCTACGTCACAGGCCTACGGTATAAAAGGAGCTTCCACTTTATACTCACTCTCACTCACTCTCACTCACCCGTACGCTCACCATCGAACGTCCACCAACCGCTTTCCGGCCCCCTGGCCGAGGGGCCGTGGCCGCTACTTTCTTCAGGGCCTACAATTTGTCTTCACGTAAGATCTAAAGACCACCTGCAGAAGCAATCCAACGAAGCCCAACCGGAATCACTTCGGGCCTGCGGTTTGCCGGGTCGGCCTTCAAGTTTCTCCACGTTCCTCGAGATATCTTCCGCGCCCCAGGCCTACGCCTGCACCTCACAAGGCCAGCCTGCACCTCGAGAAGTAACATCACCTCAGGTCTCCACGAAGCCTACATCCATCATCTCAAGAGGCTTAACGAACAACGACAGCTCGAATCTGCGTAATAGGTTCTGTCTTCAGCCCGTCTTCAAGTTTTTACATCGCCCTAAGCTAAGTACATCATATTCGTAAGTACCTCAGAAACCTACCTTAGCCTACCGCCGAACGGTAGGCTATACTCCCAAAGTGTGTAATCACGCGTCCATTGACTCCCGTTAATAACGCAGTAGGCCTATCATCCAATTCAAGTGTCAATTCAATACCGTTTATTCCGCGTACCATCCGTCATTATGTTCAAGTCATATAAATGTGTGATTAAATAAATGTTCTCTTGACGTAATCACTTAACATCACATAATGTCCTTTATATAAATGATACTGTGCAAGCATTTCAATCCATTATTATTAGGCCACATCAATTATTCTATGTGCATCCATGCAATCATTTAGCCTACTTAATCAGTGTCATGTTTTCCATTCAATGTACCAAACGCACGTGCATTCTTTATATCATTAACTAGGCTTATTCAATGTTCTATGTTGCATGCCATTTACATACCATCGATGAGTATTACATTATTTATTACGTGTCAATTAAGCTATTAACATTTCATCTTATTAGCTAAGCCTATGCCATAAGCATAACGTAAAACTACCAATTAATTACTGTCAATTCTTTGTTATATCACAGTGAATAAAATAACGGATTTATTTTCATAATAAACTACAAAAGTAAGGTGTCTTTCATAACCTTAATATTAATTTGCTTGAGCGTAAATCAAGCTGGTGACCCTCGCTGCCATTTCGGTCACTTCCAATAGTATGGTGGACCTAATCAAATAACCGTTCATTCCAATCGGTGATACTGTATTACATCATAAATTATTAACCCAGCCTATTATTATAAAGCAGTCAGTCATTGCTTTAATCAATCGTTGCATACAATTAAATCTTTATCACCTTAAACGGCTAAAACTAGCTCCACTATATATATATATATATATATATATATATATATATAGATATACATACATATACATATATTTATATACACATACATATATTTATATATACACATATACATATATGTATATATACACACATACATATATATATATATATATATATATATATATATATATATATGTATATATATATATATATATTAGGGTGCTTTTAAAAACTGAAAGTGTGAATTTCGGGTCACGGAACCCCGCAAATGATGAGGTTCCGGGAGCAAATAAAGCACATGATTTTTTTGGTAAATCATCAAATATTTAGAGGTTGCCCAAAGACCCCAAAGTTTTACCCATATGCTCATTTATTTATGCGCCCTTTTTAAGTCACTTCTAGTGTTTAGTAACCCATTGATACACAGCTGCTCGTGTTCTCATCCCCTTTGGCATGCAAATGGGTCAGGACATAAGTGAGATGTGCCTCAGTCCAAGTGCTATTCGGGCCAGCAGATCCAGGTACAGATCAGCCCACGAAGCAGAGGTGAGAGCTTCCTACAAGCCTGAATGCCCTCTTGTTCTTCACTGGGATGGAAAACTTATGGCAGACTTAATGGGAAGAGACAAAATCGACCGTTTAGCCATCTTAGTTACCGGGGATGGGATGAGCAAGATTCTAGCCATCCCCAAACTCCCAGACTCCAAGGCAGAAAGGACAGCAATCGTCATCATCGAAACCATCGAAAACTGGGATCTTAGCCAGAAGATCAAAGCTCTTTGCTTTGACACGACAGCCACCAACACCGGCATCCATTGTAGTAATGCTTAGTTAAGAATATTAAATTTTGTTTAATTAAATAAGATAATGTTTAATGTAAATCATTTACTAATAATTATGAAATAAATTGTTTAAAATGGGTAGGGTTGGTAATACTGAATAGGCCCAGAGAGTGGACTACCCTATAACGGTTTTCAGTCTTCTAGGCGACGCGTTACGCGTAGGTGGGCAAAATGTAACGTAGAATAAATAAGTTGTGTGTGTCCCTCTCCGACCTAAATTATTATATATAAATGTCATACTCGCATATCCCCTAATTAACTAAACCACTTTCGAAATTAATAAAACGTAATAAGTGTTAATAAAGAGTATTAATATACCTTCCCCCTCCCCCCTTCGTTTTGTAACGGTCTTTTAGAGTCAGAACTCGGCGTCGCTACCGGAAACTATACGAAGAAAGTGATAAATGAAGCAAAGAGCCGATAGAGAATAAATAGAGATAATAATAAAGTAGGAAGAAGCGTAAATAAATAATGAAGATAATAAATAATAAAACGTAGTCTCTACATCTGGTGGCTAGCGGTGGTCTTACATCATATTTTGTGAGGCTTACCCACGTGTTAGTATTTCGATTAAAATTCTTAAAACCCGGTATAATAACAAATAGCGTTAATGAATATTTTATTTCGATTATTAAAATATCTAAATGCAAAGTTTACCCCGTTTGCAGGCAAATTTCGATTTTCATGCCTTAAAATTTCATTGTAAATCAAATTTAAAAATGGCGCTTGCCTTCGCGTCCTGATAGCGTCCCTGACTCGCGCCTAAGAATTTAATTTGTTTCGTCCAGTTCCGTTGCTTTTCGTTTGTCCGACTCAATAATTGCGAGTCATTATTACGTTAAATTTCGTTCATTTTGGTCGGAGAGGATATAGTTTGAAAATTATCGTGCTGCCTGGAGACTCAATTTTTTTTCATCTCTTCTACTCTTTCGGCTTACCTTTTTAACTTTTTGTTTAAAACTTTTGGAATTAGTGATAATTGTAATAATCATAATAATAAGAATAATGGTTTGTACGTAAGTGAATTGTTAGTTTAAATACAGTATGATACACATTTCATATGGTCCTTTCAAAATGTTTTAGCGAAAATTTTAGAGAAATTTTCTGGGTTTCATTAGCAGATTTTTGATTATATTTCGATTGCCTGTATATAATAATAGGATTATTTTGTTGATATAGATTTACGAGCTTTTTGCTTCGCTCGCTTCGCGCTATATAGGTTAAGTTACAGTTAATTGACAGTCGAAAGGTAATCTTAAACATATTAAATTTGTCAGATTATAAGTCGCCGTATAGGATTGTGTTAAATTTCGAAATAAGCAGAATTCGTTTAACTGAAATAGAAAATTGTGTTGTAAAATTTTTTATAAGTTTTTTGTATTTTTTATATACTCATTAATTATATACTTACTTATTAACTAATACGTATTTATTAGTTATATATATAATTACATATATTGATATACCCATAACCTTTGGTAGGTAAGCTGATTATTTTTTTTCCTCCTCTCTCTGTTTCTTTCGATTCATTTCACGACAATTCCGACATATTTGGTAAGATGGCTATTGTATCGTACTTAAGAAGAAGTTCTTGTAGGCCTATCGTAAAATATTGTTCGGAGATTAACCGTTATTACGGTATGTCTATTGAGTAGTAAATTTTTAGTTATTTAACAAAATTTTAATTGGTTTAACATAAATAAGCATAGGATTTTTCTTTAAAAAGCACAAATGTTGACTTAAATTCTTAATAGCTCTTTCCGCGCATAACATTGAATTTATTAATTATAGGCCTAAAAGCGGCAGTAAATTTTATTTTTATTTTGACGGCCAATGTGAGTTACGGTACACATTTTACTAAATCTGAATATTATAATTTTTTTAATTACAGAAATTTGTGTAGAAATTCTTTCATATATTGTTTACGTTTTATAAATTCATTCAATAATCAAATTTATTTGTACAGGTAGGCCGATTTTTATTTTTCTTTCCAGTTCAATGACAATGGTAAAATTTTTAGTTCAAATTTAGATTGTATTCTAAAAAGGATGTTTTAATTTGATATTTTAATTTGGAATTAGAAATGAAAAATATCTTTTTTTTTAGTTCGAGCGTTTGCATGGAAAATATTACGAAATTATGTAGGATATAATGCAGTTTCATTCGGTTAGGGATATTTGTATAGAGGTTCGCTTACAAACAAAGCGACCGCTCTTAATTGTGTAATGTGTTGTTTGTTTACAGTGGGTGCGTGTATTTTTTTTAGTACATATGATCTATTCTTATTTAGTATAATTATGCAAATTTGTAGTTTCACTTGGAAACGGTAAATTACTGAGATTTTTGTGATTTGCAAACCATACTGAGGTTTCTGTTGAAGGAGAGAGTTGTATCTCAGATGTAATTTGCGAATTGCAAGTTCAATTCTTATGAAATTTGACGTTTCAAGTTGGAATTACTGTATTAAAATAATTTTTGGTAGTAATATTTAAATTTTTTTACTTTTTAATAACTGTTTAGAAAATTATTATTGTTTAAACCTTCAGTCGGAGTTAACTGGTGCATTTGAAACATTGACTCAAGTGTACACTCGGAAATGGAGCCTCCTAGATAGCCAGTAACGTTTTTGTGGCGTCTGTGTGCTCCTCCTCAAAGCAAGAGGGTTCATGATTGTCAGAGAATGGATGACATGAAGTTTCTGGGGTTCATTTTTGTCTTTTGTATTTGGAGGTATTGAGGTGATTTCTGACGGTAGTTTGAACAATAATAATTCTTAAATTATACTAACAGTTACTATATATGGGCGCTTTTATATTTATACTGTACAATTTTTTTTCGTGCGTTTTATGACTTTTTTTTATCTTCTCTGCTGTGACTGCCATAAGTGACCTTATTGGTAGCTAGATTTGATTAAATTTTTGCGAATTTTTTAAATATTTTTTCCGTGAATTTGGCCAGAGCAAATGTGTAGTTATTGTTTCGAAGTGAACTGTCGAGAAAATTCGATAAATTAAATATGAAATGATAAGCAGTACAGAAACACGTTTAGAATAAACTTTTTTTTTCAAAATTGAAAAGGCTCAGCTTGGGTCAACCAAGTTGAATCCGAGTTCCATCAAGTGAGTTTAGTCGACCGGATAGGTGATCGATCACCAATGAGAGAGAGAGAAGAGAAACCAGAATGCGCATGGACTTGGCGCAGGATGGTTTCGGAAGCGAAGAGAGAGAAGAGAAACCAGAATGCGCATGGACTTGGCGCAGGATGGTTTCGGAAGCGAAGAGAGAGAAGAGAGGAACCGAATGCGCATGGACTTGGCGCAGGACAGTTTCGGAAGAGAAGAGAAATTTACGTGTGCAGGGTCTTGGCACACGAAAGTTTCGATCGAAGATGGTCTACTGGTATTTTTCGGGCAGTAGCTGGTCACGCTGCTCGAATGCTTCGCTAAATATGTGTTGTAGCACTCGGTAGACAAGCCGCGCGAGCTTGAACGAGTACCTACGACTGTACTGTCCATACAGACATACAGTAGGTTCGTTGGGAAACGGCCTACGGCGGAGTCATCGTTTGATTGTTGCCAGTGGAAGAGTCTTTCATGGACGTAGGAAGAGCAGCGTTCACCGACAAAAGTGGAGATGAGACAAGGCGAGTTTCTTCATCGACTTCTAGAATTGCAAATTCCGTCCAATTCCAGCGCGTGGTCCCGCTTTCAGATATCTCCCCCCCCTGATCCTTTTAGAATTGGACGTCTCTTGTTTTTTTTTTTCGCCATTGGAGAGAGAGAGCGGAACCATTATAGCGTGCTGCCCTGTTGCATGCTGATTGATGCAATCCCTTGCATTCTAGCGAAGTGAGCAGGAGAGCTCCGATTGAAAATTGAAATCCGTTGTCAGCGTGCGGAGTCATCTAAACAACGTCCAGCAAATAAATGTACTGATTATTATCTAATGAAATTATAAGTGAAAAGGGTCCGATTATTGCCCATATTTGTTGTGTTTTTCGTGAAATGGTATGTGCGCTCTTGGTCAGTATTTTATGTAAACTTTTTTTTTTTTTTTCTATGTTGCCCTGATAGTAACTGTATAACTATACAAATAATTGTTTCGAATGTAAAGCGATCGTTGATGAGAAATCGCGGGAATACTGTAGATTGTGAACTTGAGATTTGTGTAGCCACTGTAAGAAAATTTTATGTTATTTTTTTTGGCATGTATAGATTAGTTACAGGTTGTAATTTAATTATTAGAGTGAAATGTTATTTTATGCAAATGTGAAAATTATAAAGTTTTCGGTTTTATAATATGATACAATATATGTATGGGAATTGCATTCTATTATTTCTTGTCTATTTCTAAACTTTGAATTGTTAAAGAAAAAAAAAAAAAAAAAAAATTGCAAAATATGTAAGTTTGTTGAATAAATTTATTGAAAGTTGTTAAACGATATTAATAAGTTTTCTAATGAAAAACTTATTTTCAAGGGGGTGATGCGAGTGTAGTAATGCTTAGTTAAGAATATTAAATTTTGTTTAATTAAATAAGATAATGTTTAATGTAAATCATTTACTAATAATTATGAAATAAATTGTTTAAAATGGGTAGGGTTGGTAATACTGAATAGGCCCAGAGAGTGGACTACCCTATAACGGTTTTCAGTCTTCTAGGCGACGCGTTACGCGTAGGTGGGCAAAATGTAACGTAGAATAAATAAGTTGTGTGTGTCCCTCTCCGACCTAAATTATTATATATAAATGTCATACTCGCATATCCCCTAATTAACTAAACCACTTTCGAAATTAATAAAACGTAATAAGTGTTAATAAAGAGTATTAATATACCTTCCCCCTCCCCCCTTCGTTTTGTAACGGTCTTTTAGAGTCAGAACTCGGCGTCGCTACCGGAAACTATACGAAGAAAGTGATAAATGAAGCAAAGAGCCGATAGAGAATAAATAGAGATAATAATAAAGTAGGAAGAAGCGTAAATAAATAATGAAGATAATAAATAATAAAACGTATTCACTACACCATGGAGGAGTGTGTGTGCGAGTAGAGCAGGCTCTCGGGCGTGAAATGATTTACTTTGCGTGTCGACATCACGTGCTGGAACTGCTGCTTGAAGCAGTATTTTCTTTCCTTGTTGGAGACCTTTCCAAAGGACCTGAGATTACGATTTTGCAGAGCTTCCGTAATGTTTGGCCGCAACTGAAATTGAATGAATACTCCACTGCCGCGGACGAAGAGGACACGGCTGCAGTGATCAGTCCCTGGGCCGAGAAGATGATTCATGAAGCAAATGACCTTCTGAAAGTGAAGCATCCCAGAGATGACTACAAAGAGCTTCTTGAACTTGTAGTCATTTTCTTGGGAGGAGTACCTCACGGACGTCGGAGTCCTGTGTTCATGGCTCCAGGGGCTTTGCACCGAGCACGGTGGATGGCGCGTGGAATTTACTCTTTCAAGATTTGGATGTTCAGATACCAGTTCACGATGCACATGAACCAATGTCCTTCAACATCTCGTGGAGCAAGTAGCAGTGACCGCCTGATTTCTGGGTTGCGGGACTTCTGCCTCTTCGCTGCTCAAGATTACGTCCTTCCGTGGTTTTCAGCAAGAGAAGCAGCAAGCGCTCCACGAAGCGACTTAGCCCTCCTTCAAAAGTTGCAAAACACCAACGCCGCTGGGTACAAGAGTTTTAATCGGCATCTCTGGTACCTCAATGAGGTAAACGTGGGCCTTGCACTATTCGATCCTGCAGTCGATGATGATGAGAAGCGGAAAATGGTAGAGAATATGAATTCCGTTGAAGGGTCAGAAGCCCCCCCCCCGACGAGTCTGGATTCCAGATCCAAGAGGAAAGACCCTGGCAGACTTTTGCTCTTCCAATACGTACAATCTGTTCACCCTTCTAGATCTTCCGGTCGATTTCCTGCAAGAGGATCCATCAAACTGGGAAAACAACACCAGCTTTGGTTCAGCAAAGATCAGGGTGGATTCCTTAAATGTAGTGAATGATGCAGCAGAGCGAGGCATAGCATTGATTCAAGAATTCACGAAGGCTGGAAGGACTCGGAACGAAGAGCAGATGCAGTTCATGATTCAAATCGTCGAAGAACATCGTAAAGTCTTGCCGACAGCCTCCAAAGCCACTTTGATGAAAAAATGAACGCCAACACTCGAGGTGTCATGTACTTTAATCGTTAATTATGAATTTAGTGAATATACTCACACGATATATTTGTTCTGAATACTTATTGGAGATGTATATTGGAGATGCAATTTATCATTTAAACTGAAATTAAAATTTCCATTGCCCTATAAATTGAAAATACCTATCAGCTGTGGGCAACCTCTAAATGTTGTTGGATTACAAAGAAATTTTGCCTGTTCTGTTTTCTCATGTATCCTCAGAAAATAAAGGGTTCCGCTCCCTTGCATTTTCATTTCGCATTTTTCACCATATACCATAAACACACCCTAATATATATATATATATATATATATATATATATATATATATATATATATATATAATATATATATATATATATATATATTATATATATATATATATATATATATATATATATATATATATATATATATATATATATATATATATACATATATATAATATATGTATACACACATACATATATATATATAATGTTATAATGTTATAATGATTCAGACCAACAAAGACCCTAGGATCCACTCATGGCTGGTCTACTTAACTGTGTTCGTGTATTGTGTATGTCCTCCGTGGTGGCGGAGGGGACCTACAATTTTACGTGGGTTCCGAACCACAAGAACATAAGAAATTTATGTAAAAACTGCCGGTAAATTGGCAACGACCAATTTTACGAAACTAAATAATTATCAATTTAAAACTAATTAATTATCGATTTAAAACTAAAGATAGAATCTCTGATCCAGAGGATCAAGTCATAATAGACTACTATCCACAAATATGTTACACTCTATATCTATTTATAAAGGACATGCAAATATATCGGATCCAAAGAATCCAGTCAATTTCATTACGATATCCATCAAGTCACGGTCCATATCGATAGCGGACCAAGTCAAAATTTACAATCATATACATTACAATATATACACTTACGAGAAAAGAGTAGGTGTGGCTGTAAAGACTGTACAGTAATGTAGAAATGTGTGTGCACCCATTTTGGGTCTCCCATTTAAAGGTGTTTGTGGGGCAAGTGAAGATCATGAGTTTTTCAATACCTCACAGTACTATGGGGGGCACCGCTCGGCAGAGGAATCTCTTTAAATGGGGTGTGTAAGGACAGAGAGTATCCCCTAACCCAAGACGCTGCCTCCCTATATCCCACAACACTTGTGTTGAGCTGTGGGATCTATCCCCAGAAAGCCTTAATTTTACTACCTTAAACTATACCCTTTCTATCAACATATGCGTCTAATCGATTTTTAAACATGTTTATAGACGTGCTACTAATTACTTCTACCGGCAAACTATTCCAGCTATTTACTATTCTATGCGTAAAAAAGTTTTTCGCAACTGCTGTCTCGAACCTTCTACTTGTCAACTTACACCCGTTATTTCTAGTCCTATTATATTGAGATATTTCGAAAAAGCTATCTCTATCTACGTTATCGAACCCATTCATAATTTTGAAAACCTGGATTAGATCACCCCTTAACCTCCTGGTCTCGAGTGTTGTCAATTTTAACTCCTTAAGCCTATCCTCGTACGACTTTGACCTAAGCGACGGAATCATCTTAGTTGCTCGTCTTTGAACTCTTTCGATTTTGTCTATATCTTTGCGCATGTACGGATTCCAAAATTGGACCGCGTACTCCAAATGGGGTCTAACTAATGATTTATAAAGTGGAACTATAATATCGCGCGATTTGTACTCAAAATTTCGAGCTATAAAACCTAACACTTTGTTCGCCTTATTGACCGCTGCTGTACTTTGTTTCGCTACTTTTAAATCACCAGTGACTATAACTCCTAAATCTTTTTCCTGCTCTACGCTTGTTAAATCTTTCCCTGACATACTATACGCAAAATTACCGTTACGCGAACCTATATGCAAAATTTTGCACTTATCACGTTAAATCTCATTTGCCATGTGACTGACCAATCAACGATTTTATTCAGATCTTCCTGAATTTTACCTCTATCTTCGTCATTAATCGCCCTACCACCCAGCTTCGTGTCATCCGCAAACTTTGAAACTGTACTGACTAGGCCGACATCTAAATCGTTAATATATATAAGAAAAAGCAAGGGGCCCAATACAGAACCCTGAGGAACGCCACTCGCTACATTAGCCCACACGACTCCGCTCCATCAACGACCACCCTCTGTTTCCTGCCTCGCAACCACTCTTCTAGCCAATTTATTACTACACCCCTGATTCCATGAGCCTTAGTTTTTTCAATGAGTCTTTTGTGCGGCACGGTGTCAAACGCTTTTTGAAAATCTAAATACACTACATCAACCGCCCGATGTCTATCGTAAACGTCAACCACGCTTTGGAAAAATTCTAAAAGATTAGTTAAGCAAGATTTGTTTCGCCTAAATCCGTGCTGCGTATTTCTAAAGTTATGGTATTCTAAGTGTTCGACTATACGATCCCTAATTATTGATTCCAAGCTTACCTACAACAGACGTTAAACTGATTGGCCTATAATTTCCCGCCGCACCTTTATCGCCTTTCTTAAAGATAGGTGTTACGTTTGCTAACTTGAAATTATCTGGTACGCACCCCTCAGAAATAGACGCATTAAAAATCTTTGTTAGCGGCACAA
This sequence comes from Bathynomus jamesi, assembly GCA_023014485.1. NCBI lineage: Eukaryota > Metazoa > Arthropoda > Malacostraca > Isopoda > Cirolanidae > Bathynomus > Bathynomus jamesi. The sequence continues at coordinate 259,623 of JAJOZX010005332.1, forward strand.
CAATGCTATCTTTTAATTCTTTTAGTTGTATGGGATATATGGAATCCGGACCCGGTGATTTACGCGTTTTCATTTTATCAATATAGCGCATTACTTCCCCTTCACTAACGACAATATTATCCAAAATATTACCATTATCAAAAGGTATTATGTCTATGACCGTAGGGATATTCGTTACATCTTCTATAGTAAAAACTGACGTAAAAAATTCGTTTAGCAAGGTAGCCATTTCCTTGTTTTCAGAGACTAGATCTCCATTTACATTTTTAATGGACCTAAGACACTTTTTACTGGATTTCTATTATTGACGTATTGAAAGAATCGCTTGGGGTTTTCTTTACCGTCACGAGCTATGGAGATTTCAAATTCGCGTTTTGACTTTTTTATTACACTTTTAGCTTCACGCCTTAGAGATATGTAGTTGTTTCGTAACAACAGATTATCTTTATCGCACTTATATAGCCTATAAGCCCTATCTCTACTCTTTATAATGTCTCCTACTCTAGAAGTAAACCACAAGGGCTTGTTGTTTACTTTCGCACGCTTAATTTTGTACGGTACACATTCCTCATTTATAGTCCTAAATACCGTTACGAACGATTCCCACATTAGTTTTGCGTTGGAGTTCCCCATTACGTTTTCCCAATTGACGTGTGAAAATTTATTTCGAAATTTACTAAAGTCTGCGTGCTGGAAGTTAGGAATTTTAGTCGAGTTAGTTGGTTTCGAGTGACTTACTGAGAGGACAAACTCTACCATATTGTGATCGCTATTGCTCAACGGTTCTATTACTTGAAGATCAGTAATTAGCCTATCATCCGTAGTTATTACTAAATCTAAAATACTGTCCAACCTCGTAGGTTCCCCAACCTTTTGAATAAGAAAGCTATCCTCGAGAAAATTAACTAAACGATTACCTTCCGCGTCTCCCTGCATTGTATCGTAATTCACGTTGGCGCAATTAAAGTCACCCATAACTAAAGCCTGCTCACTACCGATTATTCTCTTTAGTTCACGATATAACGCTTCGTCCGTATCAGCTGTTTGATTTGGGGGCCTATATATAACCGCAACAAGAAGTTTGAAATCGTTCAATTTAAGTTCTGCTATAGTCGAATCTATCGGTTCTGGAATTGAGTGCTTTACTTCTATAACGTTCGCAATATTATCTTTGATATACAACATAACACCGCCTCCTCGCCTACCTATTCTGTTTTTAACAAAAAGTCTATAACCTTTAATTTGATACTCCCCTACAAAGTCACGTGTTTCAGTGCTAAGCCACGATTCATTTATCGCAATTAAATCATAGTCTTTACAAGCAATTAAGAAAAAAATTCGTTTATTTTATTTCGTAGGCTACGAGCATTTAAGGATAGAACCTTCAAATTGTTTGTAATTGCGACACCTTCGCGAGCGGGGGGAAATTTGTGGAATTTACGCTGGGACCGTTCGGTTACGGCAGCCTGAAAAGAAGAGACAGTATTATGAAATAGTCTTCCTAAACGCGCAGCTCCAACTTCATTAAGATGAAGTCCATCTTCGAGGAACAAGTCCCTCCTGCCGTAGAAACTGTTCCAAAAATTGCAAAATGCACTCCTTCCTGTTGGCAAAGAGACTTTAGGTTATTGTTAATATAGGTCGCCTTGCTGTAGAAATCGCTTCGTTGGATAATTCGAGGAAGTATACCTGTTAAAACAATCTTATTAGTTTTCTCCTTTAATCGCTCTAATAAGTCCCTGTACCTAGCCAGCAGTTCTTCCGATCTAGAATTAAACGTTATTAGTACGACATGAAACACATATATATATATACACATACATATATATATATATATATATAATATATATATATATATATACATACATATATACATTATACATAATATATATATATATACATACATATATATATATATATATATACATACATATAATATATATATATACATACATATATTATTATATAATATATATATATATATATATATAAACACATACATATATTATATATATATATATATAATATACACAAATATATATATATGGGAATGAACTCAGAATGGTTCCCTGAGTTTTTTATGATACTCATGAAAAGAAAAAACTATGGTATTTGTCATTTACCATTACTTATTCGGACTATAGTGGATTTAATTATCCCAGAGTGGTTCCTTGTTCCATGCACTGTCTGTGTGTATCATAAAAAACTCAGGGAACCATTCTGAGTTCATTCCCATCATGAAACGGACATGTTATGTGTCTTGATAAGTGGACGCTCAATTCTGCCAGTTGAGGTTTAAGTTTTGGTTTTGGCTAAAAATATAATAGTTACCCCTTTTTCTTGGATTTATTCAATCCGACGTGAATGCAACGAGTCTTTTACTTATATTGAAGTTCTAAATGTAGTGGGGCTAGGCTGCTTTAAACCCTAGATCCATGTCCCAAAGCTGGATCCTGTCTGCTTTGCAGATAGCTGGTGAGGGAAGCTATATTTATGGGACCTCTTTGCGAGAGACCCGTTGCCCACGTTGGGCTTGCATCATGAAAAAGAAAAACTATGGTATTTGTCATTTACCATTACTTATTCGGACTATAGTGGATTTATTTATCCCAGAAGAGTTCCTTGTTCCATGCATGGTCTGTGTGTATCATATATATATATACAGATACATGTGTGTGTATATATATATATATTATATATATATATATAGAGATATACATTTATATATATAGCCTCGGAAAATGCCAGGGCGTACCCCGTATGCGACTTGCAGGGGCCTCGCCTGACCCCCGCGAGAAATGGACGAGGGCTGCCGAGTCGAGGACGGGCTCGGGTAAAGAAGCTAGTCCGAGTGGTTAGAGTTGGGACGTTGAATGTA
>JAJOZX010005332.1:277500-285000 GCA_023014485.1 Bathynomus jamesi
TACCGCAGTACCGCAGTACCGCGGAACGCACCAGGGGGACCTGAAAAAGTACCGCAGTACCGCGTAACGCACTGGGCATGCTGAGGTACCGCAGTACCGCGTAACGCACCCCCAAATTTTGGTACCGCGCCCACCACTGCTATCTACGTTATCGAACCCATTCACAATTTCGAAAAAATGGATTAGATCACCCCTTAGCCTCCGAGTCTCGAGTGTAGTCAATTTTAACTCCTTAAGCCTATCCTCATACGACTTTGACCTAAGCGACGAAATCATCTTAGTTGCTGTTCTTTGAACTCTTTCGATTTTGTATATATCTTTGCGCATATGCGGATTCCAAAATTGGATCGCGTACTCCAAATGGGGTCTAACTAATGATTTATAAAGAGGAACTATAATATCGCGCGATTTGTACTCAAAATTCCGAGCTATAAAACCTAACACTTTGTTCGCCTTATTGACCGCTGCTGTACTTTGTTTCGCTATTTTTAAATCACCAGTGACTATAACTCCTAAATCTTTTTCCTGCTCTACGCTTGTTATCTCTTTCCCTGACATACTATACGCAAAATTACCGTTACGCGAACCTATATGCAAAATTTTGCACTTATCAACGTTAAATCTCGTTTGCCATGTGACTGACCATTCAACGATTTTATTCAGCTCTTCCTGGATTTTACCTCTATCTTCGTCATTATTCGCCCTACCACCCAGCTTCGTGTTATCCGGAAACTTTGAAACTGTACTGACTAGGCCGACATCTAATTCGTTAATATATATAAGAAAAAGCAAGGGGCCCAATACAGAACCCTCAAGAACGCCACTCGCTACATTAGCTCATCACGATTCCGCTCCATCAACGACCACCCTCTGTTTCCTACCTCGCAACCACTCTTCTAGCCAATTTATTACTACACCCCTGATTCCATGAGCCTTAGTTTTTTCAATGAGTATTTTGTGCGGCACGGTGTGAAACGCTTTTTGAAAATCTAAATATACTACATCAACCGCCCAATGTCTATATATACAGGGTGTACATAAAGTCAGGATCTATTTTTGTGAAGCACTTGGAAATTATATGGAATTCAATCATAAAATGATAAAGTGGTAACATTTATTAAATAATTAAGAGTAGGATTCGACGTGACGCCCATCAGTATCCCTGCACAGCTCAAATCGTTCCGCAGCATTTCTAAACACATTCTGGAGCATTTGCGGGGTTATGTTATCTGCAGCAGTTCGTATACGTGTACGTAAGTTTTCAAGACTCGTAATCTTCGTCTGATAGACGTGCGATTTGATAAAGCCCCATGCAAAGAAATCTAAAGGGGTTAAATCTGGTGATCTCGCTGGCCAAGGTCTGTTGCTTCCGCGTCCGATCCAGCGATTTGGAAAACGTCCATTTAGATAATCCTGAACAATTTTGGCTTAGTGACAAGGAGCACCATCATGTTGATAGACGACGGTACTAACAATCCTATCCCCAATCAGCTGAGGTTCAAGGAATTGCTGCAACATGTCCAGATAAATAAGCCCCGTAACTGTAGCTTCAGCAAAGAAAAAAGGACCATAAACCTTAGATTTTGTTAAACCCATCCAGACATTAACTTTAGGTGAGTCTCTTTCCCAATTTTGGACGAAATCATTCGGTCTTTCATCTGCCCAAATTCGACAGTTATGGCGATTTACTTTTCCACACGTATGGAAAGTGGCTTCATCACTAAAGAGAATGTTGTCCATTAAATTATCACTCCAGATTTGTTCTACGAGATCAGCACACACAGCACTTCGTCGAGGGAAATCTTCCTCATGTAAATCATGTAAAACCTGCAAATGATAGCTTTTCTTCTGCAAATTAACTTTCAGAATTTTGTGCACAGATGACGTCGGGAGGCCGAGTCTGTGTGATGCAGCACGAACGGACGTACGTGGCTCCTCAGTGATAATTCTGCGTACTGCATTCACGGTAAGATCTGACATACACGGTCGTCCTGATCTTGCTTCATCATTTACAGATCCCGTTCGTTTAAATTTGTTCACCAATTTTCGTATTGTCTTGTCTATTGGCCCCGGCTTATGAAATCTCCATCTAAAGTTCTCTCTGATGTCATTGTATTTCTTTCCCTCGATTCGCCAAATTACTATTGCCACACGCTCTTCTGTATTCATTCTAAGGGCTTCTGAAAAGAAAAATAGAAAAAAATAATTATTTCACAAAAATAGATCCTGACTTTATGTACACCCGGTATATATATATATTATATATATTATATATATATATATGTATATCACATATATATATATATATATATACACATATATATTAGACGAAAGCGCTTGAGCACCCCTTTGTGTTTCTTTTCCCTTCGTGGTTTTATTCATCATATATATATATATATATATATATATATATATATATATATATATATATATATATGTGTATATATATATATATACACATATACATATTTATATATACACATATACAGGGTGTACATAAAGTCAGGAACTATTTTTGTGAAGCACTTGGAAATTATATGGAATTCAATCATAAAATGATAAATTGGTAACATTTATTAAATAATTAAGAGTAGGATTCGATGTGACGCCCATCAGTATCCCTGCACAGCTCAAATCGTTCCGCAGCATTTCTAAACACATTCTGGAGCATTTGCGGGGTTATGTTATCTGCAGCAGTTCGTATACGTGTACGTAAGTTTTCAAGACTCGTAATCTTCGTCTGATAGACGTGCGATTTGATAAAGCCCCATGCAAAGAAATCTAAAGGGGTTAAATCTGGTGATCTCGCTGGCCAAGGTCTGTTGCTTCCGCGTCCGATCCAGCGATTTGGAAAACGTCCATTTAGATAATCCTAAACAGTTTTGGCATAGTGACAAGGAGCACCATCATGTTGATAGACGACGGGGATAGGATTGTTAGTACCGTCGTCTATTAACATGATGTAGCAAATTTGTAGCAAATTGGAATTCACTTTTTGTGGTGTTTGGTGGTCTGTAGATGTTCATAATGGTTAGGTTCAGTTCTTTTACTTCTAATATAATAACTTCAACTGTGCTGTTTGATTTCTTTACCCTCACTTCACATGTGTAAGTGTTTTTCACGTAGATACAACACCCTCCTCCTCGTCTAGCCACTCTATCTGCTCTGTATATGTTGTAGTCCAGCAATGCTATTTCAGTATTCTCGATGCAGTTTTCACAGCCTTTTTCGCACTTATGTAAATGTGTTTCCGTTAGGCATATGATATCTATGCTGGTTTCCGTAGCTAAATTTTGCAAGTATTGTAATTTGCAGTCTGCATGGTCCGTATAGAGGCCTTGTATATTTGTGTATAATACATTTACCGGGTTTCTAATCTTCGTGTTCGATTTTCTTAAATGATGGTCGTTTCCTGGTCGATGTCGGTTCCTGTTTGGTGTTATTGGTTGGGCCGATGCATTTGGGAGTATTGGAGTTGCGGCCCGTGATACCACTGTTGTTGTTGTATTATTGGTGGGTGGTGTTGAATAGTGTGGTGATGTGCGTAATGTTGTGGTGCATATGTTTGCGGCGTTCTGTCTCTCCTTGTTAGAAGGGCAAGCTGAGCTTTTATTATTCTCATTTCTTCTAAAAATATGTTTCATTACTCTTGCTATTTCTTCTATGTCGAATATGATCTGTTCTTTCCCGTTCTCTTCTTTGCGTACCCTTTATGTGAAAAAGCGGGCACTCTATGTTCAGGCATTTTTTCTCAGTAATTGACTGTCTACACATACGAGGTTGAAAAAAGTTGCAGTTTGGTCCGTACTTGCACTTCCCATTCCTCATCATATAGAAACATTTTGTAGGGTGATTGTATGTGCAGTTTGAGCCATATTTGCACGCACCTATTTTATAATATTCGCATATGGCCCGTCGTTTAAATTCCCTCTGTGTCTTATGTGATTCGATTTCCTTCTTCTGCTTCGCCACCACTTCTTCCCTACTCAGTGGGGTTGTTTTCTTTGGTGTGTATTTCGTATCTCCCTCTTCTGCCGTGGGTACCTCTTTTTCTGAGGCTGCTTTCGCCCCTCCCTGTAGTGTTTTCTTTTTCCTTCTCGGTTGTGTAGGCGTTTTCTGTTTCATGTTTTTCTGTCTGTAGAGCTGCTGTATTTGATTCTTCTATTTCAACATTTTGTGTTCCCCTCTCTACTAATTTTCTATTGGTTTCCATGCATTTGACGCATAAGAAACCACAAAGTCCTATGATTTTGTTATTTATTCTATTTACCATTTTCCTGTCTTTTCTAAATTCATGCATTTGTAGTGCTTAAAGGTATTGCACAGAATGCAGTTTAAGCCCGAAGTCTGGTCTGCTTCGTTTTTGCAATCGCAAAGTTGATATGCGATATAACGCTTCGTCCGTAGCAGCTGTTTGATTTGGGGGCCTATATATAACCGCAACAAGAAGTTTGAAATCGTTCAATTTAAGTTCTGCTATAGTCGAATCTATCGGTTCTGGAATTGAGTGCTTTACTTCTATAACGTTCGCAATATTATCTTTGATATACAACATAACACCGCCTCCTCGCCTACCTATTCTGTTTTTAACGAAAAGTCTATAACCTTTAATTTGATACTCCCCTACAAATTCACGTGTTTCAGTGCTAAGCCACGATTCATTTATCGCAATTAAATCATAGTCTTTACAAGCAATTAAGGAAAAAAATTCGTTTATTTTATTTCGTAGGCTACGAGCATTTAAGGATAGAACCTTCAAATTGTTTGTAATTGCGACACCTTCGCGAGCGCGGGGGAAATTTGTGGAATTTACGCTGGGACCGTTCGGCTTATGGCAGCCTGAAAAGAAGAGACAGTATTATGAAATAGTCTTCCTAAACGCGCAGCTCCAACTTCATTAAGATGAAGTCCATCTTCGAGGAACAAGTCCCTCCTGCCGTAGAAACTGTTCCAAAAATTAGCAAAATGCACTCCTTCCTGTTGGCAAAGAGACTTTAGGTTATTGTTAATATAGGTCGCCTTGCTGTAGAAATCGCTTCGTTGGATAATTCGAGGAAGTATACCTGTTAAAACAATCTTATTAGTTTTCTCCTTTAATCGCTCAAATAAGTCCCTGTACCTAGCCAGCAGTTCTTCCGATCTAGAATTTAAAACGTTATTAGTACCGACATGAAACACATATATATATATATACACATACATATATATATATATATTATATATATATATATATATATATATATATATATACATACTATATATACATATATATACATATATATATATATATACATACATATATATATATATATATATATATATACATACATATATATATATATATATACACGTACATATATATATATTCCTATACATATATATATATATATATATATAAACACATACATATATATATATATATATATATATATATACACATATATATATATATGGGAATGAACTCAGAATGGTTCCCTGAGTTTTTTATGATACTCATGAAAAGAAAAACTATGGTATTTGTCATTTACCATTACTTATTCGGACTATAGTGGATTTAATTATCCCAGAGTGGTTCCTTGTTCCATGCACTGTCTGTGTGTATCATAAAAAACTCAGGGAACCATTCTGAGTTCATTCCCATCATGAAACGGACATGTTATGTGTCTTGATAAGTGGACGCTCAATTCTGCCTGTTGAGGTTTAAGTTTTGGTTTTGGCTAAAAATATAATAGTTACCCCTTTTTCTTGGATTTATTCAATCCGACGTGAATGCAACGAGTCTTTTACTTATATTGAGGTTCTAAATGTAGTGGGGCTAGGCTGCTTTAAACCCTAGATCCATGTCCCAAAGCTGGATCCTGTCTGCTTTGCAGATAGCTGGTGAGGGAAGCTATATTTATGGGACCTCTTTGCGAGAGACCCGTTGCCCACGTTGGGCTTGCATCATGAAAAAGAAAAACTATGGTATTTGTCATTTACCATTACTTATTCGGACTATAGTGGATTTATTTATCCCAGAAGAGTTCCTTGTTCCATGCATGGTCTGTGTGTATCATATATATATATACAGATACATGTGTGTGTATATATATATATATATATATATAGAGATATACATTTATATATATAGCCTCGGAAAATGCCAGGGCGTACCCCGTATGCGACTTGCAGGGGCCTCGCCTGACCCCCGCGAGAAATGGACGAGGGCTGCCGAGTCGAGGACGGGCTCGGGTAAAGAAGCTAGTCCGAGTGGTTAGAGTTGGGACGTTGAATGTAGGCTCTATGACTGGGAGAGGAAGGGGGGTGGCGGATTTGATGGAGAGACGGTGTGTGGGAGTATTGTGTGTGCAGGAGACGAGGTGGAGAGGAAATAAAGCAAGGGAGCTGGGAGGGGGATATAAGTTGCTTTATAGTGGAACGAATGAACAGGGTAGAAACGGTGTTGGTATAGTGCTGTCAGAAGTGCTGAAGGATAGCCTGGTGAGTGTGAGTAGAAGGAGCGATAGAGTGATGAGTGTTAAGCTGGGCCTTGACGAGATGACGGTGAACATCGTGAGTGCGTATGCCCCCCAAGCTGGCTGTGAAGGTGTAGAAAAGGAAGTGTTTTGGAATCAGTTGGATTAAGAACTTGGTGCGATACCAGAAGGGGAAAAAGTGATCTTGGGTGGAGACCTGAATGGCCATGTGGGAAGAAGTAGAGAGGTGATTGAGAGGGTGCATGGTGGTTGGGGCGTGGGAGAGAGAAATGAAGAAGGGGAAAGGGTGGTGGATTTTGCGATGGCGTTTGATCTAGCGATAGTCAACACCTTCTTCGAGAAAAAAGATAACCAGTTTGTGACCTATAGGAGCGGAGGAAGAGAAAGCCAGATAGACCCCATTTGGAAGAAGTTAAGAACTGCAAAGTCATAAACGGGGAAAGCGTGGCGGCACAACATAGAATCCTGGTGATGGATTGGTCGTTTAAGAGTGGTAGGAAAAGAAGGCAAGAACAGGTGACACCTAGGATAAAGTGGTGGGGACTGAAGAAAGAAGACCAGAAAAGGAAATTTGAGGAGAAGGTTTTGGAAGAAGTAAGGTCGTTGGGGAGTGTACAAGAATGGTGGGAGGAGAACAGCCGGGTGATATATATATAGCCTCGGAAAATGCCAGGGCGTACCCCGTATGCGACTTGCAGGGGCCTCGCCTGACCCCCGCGAGAAATGGACGAGGGCTGCCGAGTCGAGGACGGGCTCGGGTAAAGAAGCTAGTCCGAGTGGTTAGAGTTGGGACGTTGAATGTAGGCTCTATGACTGGGAGAGGAAGGGGGGTGGCGGATTTGATGGAGAGACGGTGTGTGGGAGTATTGTGTGTGCAGGAGACGAGGTGGAGAGGAAATACAGCAAGGGAGCTGGGAGGGGGATATAAGTTGCTTTATAGTGGAACGAATGAACAGGGTAGAAACGGTGTTGGTATAGTGCTGTCAGAAGTGCTGAAGGATAGCCTGGTGAGTGTGAGTAGAAG
>JAJOZX010005332.1:290000-292500 GCA_023014485.1 Bathynomus jamesi
ACACATACATACATATATATATATATATATATATATATATATATATATATATATATATATATATATATATATGTATATATACATGGTGGGCCGAAAGTCTGGATCCATAGGAAAATATTTATTTTAATACATAAATTACAACAAATGGTAAATACTTAAAATGAATATCAACTTTAACTCGTAAATGCATATCCGTGATACTGTACAGTAGTTCGTACTCCAGTATAAATACTCAAATACTTTTTTATTTCAGCCCAGAAATGGTTTCGAATCTAACAACAGAAGACCGGGTAGAACTTGTGCTCATGTACGCAAGACAGGGCGCTACACACAGAGAAGTTGCTACCGAATTCAATAGAAATCATCCTGATAAGCATCCAGTAACACATGCGACTGTTGGCAAGTTGTTTAAACGTTTCAAAGAAACAGGAAGTGTACATGATCGACGGCGTTCTGGTCGTCCAAAAACTGCAACTGATGAAAATACCTCTGCAATGGTATGTGAAACTTTAACGAATAGTCCAGTAAAGTCAACAAGAAGATTATCAAATGAAACACGCATCTCGAGAACGTCAATTCGAAGAATTATTAATGTTAGAGGCCGCCAATTTGAGCATTTGTTATAATTTGTTGTTTATACTGGAGTACGAACCACTGTACAGTATCACGGATATGCATTTACGAGTTAAAGTTGATATTCATTTTAAGTATTTACCATTTGTTGTAATTTATGTATTAAAATAAATATTTTCCTATGGATCCAGACTTTCGGCCCACCCTGTATATATACACATACATATATATATATATATATACATACATATACATATATATATCGTAAATCCTGGCGTATAAGTCGACCCGGTGTATAAGTCGACCGAAAGATTTTAGGTAAAAATTTCTGATTAAAGGTATACCTTGCGTATAAGTCGACCCCCAAATTATCAACCAACCATCCAAATGCCAAAGGAATGAACCAAGTAGATGTATTAATCCTTTTGTTTATTTCAGGCAGTAACTTCGAACTTTTGATAGTTTAAACTTATAGTGTTCTGAATATACCCTAATATGGAGCCTCCAAAGAAAAGAATGAAATATGAAGCAAAATTCAAATTAAAAGTTGTCTCGTTTGCAAAAGAATCCAATAATGTTGCTGCAGCAAAACATTTTGGAGTTTGTGAAAAACTTGTGCGTGATTGGATTAAATGTGAGGAATCCCTGAAGAGAATGCCTAAATCAAAATGTGCATTAAGGACTGGAATCTGTCACTGGCCAGAAATGGAAATTTATTTAGAACAGTGGGTCAACGAAAACAGGCAAAGTGGTTTTGCAGTTACAAGGAATTGTATACGTATACAAGCCCTTAAGTGGGCAAGAAATCACCAAGATCAAAGCAGAAATTTCAAAGTTACAGCAAACTGGTGTTCTCGTTTTATGAAGCGGAATAACTTGGTGTTGAGGCAGAAAACGAAAATTGCACAAAAATTACCTGTGGAGTTGGAAGACAAAATTATGAATTTCCAAAGATACATTATTGGATTAAGGAAGGAACACAGCTTTCCACAATGTCAGATTGGTAACATGGATGAAACTCCCCGTTTTTTCGATATGCTTTCCCCAAGAACCGTCGACGGAAAAAGTAGTAAGACAGTTTTGATAAAAAGTACTGGCCACGAAAAGACAAAGTTTACTGTAGTACTAAGCTGCCTTGCAGATGGGACGAAGCTTAAACCCATGGTTATTTTCAAACGGAAAACAATGCCACATATACAGTTCCCTGAAGGGGTTTTTGTTCATGTCCACGAGACAGGATGGATGGACGAAGTTGGAATTCAGTTATGGATTGACAATGTGTGGAGAAGAAGGCCAGGTGGATTACGTGAAGAAAAGGCGATGTTAGTGTGGGACTCATTTAGAGCACATTTAACAGATAATGTTAAGAACCATCTACAGAGAATTAAAACTGTACCTGCAGTCATACCAGGAGGACTAACATCTGTGGTTCAGCCTCTTGATGTGGGTTTAAATAAGCCATTTAAAGATAATATTCGTTCTGAGTGGAATACATGGATGCTTGAAGGTGAGAAAACATACACAAAGGCCGGTAATATGCGTACTCCATCAATGGATATGTTGTGCACTTTTGTGATCAAGTCTTCGAACTCCATCCGTACAGAAACTGTTGTAAAATCATTCAAAAAATGTGGGATTTCTAATGCAATGGATGGACAAGAAGACGACTTACTGTGGGAAGATGATGAGGAAGAAGCTGAGATCAACAGTAATTCTAGTGATAATGATCCTTATGATGACCTTGAATAAATACCTAAGTTTTTAATTTATCTTTTAATACAGTTAATAAATTTTTGTACTCATTAAACTAACCTTATATTTCGATATTTTTTATTATGAAACCTCTTTGTTAGCAACCTGTGTTAATGGTTCTCTTTTTATACCTGGCGTATAAGTCGACCCCTACTTTTAGAGCTTCATTTCAGTG
>JAJOZX010005332.1:300000-310000 GCA_023014485.1 Bathynomus jamesi
CACTTTGTTCGCCTTATTGACCGCTGCTGTACTTTGTTTCGCTATTTTTAAATCACCAGTGACTATAACTCCTAAATCTTTTTCCTGCTCTACGCTTGTTATCTCTTTCCCTGACATACTATACGCAAAATTACCGTTACGCGAACCTATATGCAAAATTTTGCACTTATCAACGTTAAATCTCGTTTGCCATGTGACTGACCATTCAACGATTTTATTCAGCTCTTCCTGGATTTTACCTCTATCTTCGTCATTATTCGCCCTACCACCCAGCTTCGTGTTATCCGGAAACTTTGAAACTGTACTGACTAGGCCGACATCTAATTCGTTAATATATATAAGAAAAAGCAAGGGGCCCAATACAGAACCCTCAAGAACGCCACTCGCTACATTAGCTCATCACGATTCCGCTCCATCAACGACCACCCTCTGTTTCCTACCTCGCAACCACTCTTCTAGCCAATTTATTACTACACCCTGATTCCATGAGCCTTAGTTTTTTCAATGAGTATTTTGTGCGGCACGGTGTGAAACGCTTTTTGAAAATCTAAATATACTACATCAACCGCCCAATGTCTATATATACAGGGTGTACATAAAGTCAGGATCTATTTTTGTGAAGCACTTGGAAATTATATGGAATTCAATCATAAAATGATAAAGTGGTAACATTTATTAAATAATTAAGAGTAGGATTCGACGTGACGCCCATCAGTATCCCTGCACAGCTCAAATCGTTCCGCAGCATTTCTAAACACATTCTGGAGCATTTGCGGGGTTATGTTATCTGCAGCAGTTCGTATACGTGTACGTAAGTTTTCAAGACTCGTAATCTTCGTCTGATAGACGTGCGATTTGATAAAGCCCGATGCAAAGAAATCTAAAGGGGTTAAATCTGGTGATCTCGCTGGCCAAGGTCTGTTGCTTCCGCGTCCGATCCAGCGATTTGGAAAACGTCCATTTAGATAATCCTGAACAATTTTGGCTTAGTGACAAGGAGCACCATCATGTTGATAGACGACGGTACTAACAATCCTATCCCCAATCAGCTGAGGTTCAAGGAATTGCTGCAACATGTCCAGATAAATAAGCCCGTAACTGTAGCTTCAGCAAAGAAAAAAGGACCATAAACCTTAGATTTTGTTAAACCCATCCAGACATTAACTTTAGGTGACTCTCTTTCCCAATTTTGGACGAAATCATTCGGTCTTTCATCTGCCCAAATTCGACAGTTATGGCGATTTACTTTTCCACACGTATGGAAAGTGGCTTCATCACTAAAGAGAATGTTGTCCATTAAATTATCACTCCAGATTTGTTCTACGAGATCAGCACACACAGCACTTCGTCGAGGGAAATCTTCCTCATGTAAATCATGTAAAACCTGCAAATGATAGCTTTTCTTCTGCAAATTAACTTTCAGAATTTTGTGCACAGATGACGTCGGGAGGCCGAGTCTGTGTGATGCAGCACGAACGGACGTACGTGGCTCCTCAGTGATAATTCTGCGTACTGCATTCACGGTAAGATCTGACATACACGGTCGTCCTGATCTTGCTTCATCATTTACAGATCCCGTTCGTTTAAATTTGTTCACCAATTTTCGTATTGTCTTGTCTATTGGCCCCGGCTTATGAAATCTCCATCTAAAGTTCTCTCTGATGTCATTGTATTTCTTTCCCTCGATTCGCCAAATTACTATTGCCACACGCTCTTCTGTATTCATTCTAAGGGCTTCTGAAAAGAAAAATAGAAAAAAATAATTATTTCACAAAAATAGATCCTGACTTTATGTACACCCGGTATATATATATATTATATATATATTATATATATATATATGTATATCACATATATATATATTATATACACATATATATTAGACGAAAGCGCTTGAGCACCCCTTTGTGTTTCTTTTCCCTTCGTGGTTTTATTCATCATATATATATATATATATATATATATATATATATATATATATATATATATATATATATATATATATATATATATGTGTGTATATATATATATACACATATACATATTTATATATACACATATACAGGGTGTACATAAAGTCAGGAACTATTTTTGTGAAGCACTTGGAAATTATATGGAATTCAATCATAAAATGATAAATTGGTAACATTTATTAAATAATTAAGAGTAGGATTCGATGTGACGCCCATCAGTATCCCTGCACAGCTCAAATCGTTCCGCAGCATTTCTAAACACATTCTGGAGCATTTGCGGGGTTATGTTATCTGCAGCAGTTCGTATACGTGTACGTAAGTTTTCAAGACTCGTAATCTTCGTCTGATAGACGTGCGATTTGATAAAGCCCCATGCAAAGAAATCTAAAGGGGTTAAATCTGGTGATCTCGCTGGCCAAGGTCTGTTGCTTCCGCGTCCGATCCAGCGATTTGGAAAACGTCCATTTAGATAATCCTAAACAGTTTTGGCATAGTGACAAGGAGCACCATCATGTTGATAGACGACGGGGATAGAATTGTTAGTACCGTCGTCTATTAACATGATGTTGCTCCTTGTCACGATGCCAAAATTGTTTAGGATTATCTAAATGGACGTTTTCCAAATCGGTGGATCGGACGCGGAAGCAACAGACCTTGGCCAGCGAGATCACCAGATTTAACCCCTTTAGATTTCTTTGCATGGGGCTTTATCAAATCGCACGTCTATCAGACGAAGATTACGAGTCTTGAAAACTTACGTACACATATACGAACTGCTGCAGATAACATATCCCCGCAAATGCTCCAGAATGTGTTTAGAAATGCTGCGGAACGATTTGAGCTGTGCAGGGATACTGATGGGCGTCACGTCGAATCCTACTCTTAATTATTTAATAAATGTTACCACTTTATCATTTTATGATTGAATTCCATTTAATTTCCAAGTGCTTCACAAAAATAGATCCTGACTTTATGTACACCCTGTATATATATATACACATATATATATATATCACCGTAAAGAACGACGCTTGTATAGGAGATATTCCGCGCAAGACGAGAGACAGAGAACGAAACAAATGCGCGGAATATCTCCTATACAAGCGTCGTTCTTTACGTTAATTATACTGCGTGTTTGCAGTTAAATATATATATATATATATATATATACACACACACACATATATATATATATATATATATATATATATATATATATATATATATACACGGTGAACCAAAAGTAGGTGGACAGTAGGTTGAATACGGTTTGTGTTATATTATATTATAACTATGGTGTTCATTATAACTATGGTGTTTGTGTTATATTATATTAAATATTATAACTAAATTTATTTAAATTTTATTTTGTATTATAGTATACAAAAAAATTAAATATGTATTCTCAAAATAAACGTTATCATTTACTGTCCACCTACATTTGGTTCACCCTATATATATAAACACATATATATATATATATATATATATATATATATATATATATACTTTTGTTACTTTTGTTGAGTTTGAACGACGGTGCAGGATCGACCTGCGGTCGACCCCTCTGCAGCATCCCGCCTCATTTGCGGGACTTGGTGAAGGAGGGAATTGCTCTCTGATCGACTCCTGCCCTCGTAACCAGCCACGCATGGCTGGTCAGGGACTTTGCACAAGAATCTGTCCAGCTGGTTCTTGAAGTTATTCAGGTTGGTGTGCTGGAGATTCCTCACTTCTTTTTGAAGGACATTGAAAAGCTTTGGGCCCCGTATTCTGAGGGTATTTTCCATCCTCGTTTTCATGGCTCCTTGTCCCACCTCAGCTGGGACCGTACAAAATCTGCCTCTTCTCTCATTCCAGTTTGTTTCTGTTTCATTTCTGAGGTTAGGGACAGAGCCCTCAAATATTTTCCATATGTACATTTTTGTGTACCGCTCTAGCCTTCTTTCAAGAGAGTAGAGTTCCAGGGATTGTAGTCGAGACCAGTAGTCTTCACCTTCCGTTTCCTCTATCTTAGACGTAAAAGTCTTTTGTATAGCTTCAATGCTCGCAATGTCTCTTTTTCTGTGTAGGCTTGTGAGTACTGAGCAATACTCAATTATTGGTAGCAGTGGTGGGCGCGGTACCAAAATTTGGGGGTGCGTTACGCGGTACTGCGGTACCTCAGCATGCCCAGTGCGTTACGCGATACTGCGGTACTTTTTCAGGTCCCCCTGGTGCGTTCCGCGGTACTGCGGTACTGCGGTACTGCACACAAGAACAACACAAGTAATAGCACATATTTTCAGAAATTGCATATCGGCGATTTCGCACCTGAACTTTCTGCCATAATGGCTAAAAATCGATCTTTGTCACAGAAATGTAACACACGTGCAACCGGCTCAAAAGCAAGCACTGCACTGAGGCGTTGTGATAGGATGGCAACGTAACATGTTCTGAACGAAAACTTAACGTGTCTAGAGTTAGGCTGATGCAACACACGCAGCATTCGTCTTACTGTACTCCTGTAATAAGGTTTACTTCAAAAAAAGTGTTAATTTTTTGAAAAGTCGTGTTTGTCGGTACCGCGGAAAGTACCGCGGGAAATTTGAATGCGGTAGCGGTACTGCTGTACTTTCAGCGATCCTTTGCGGTACTGCGTTATGCGGTACCGGTTTGGTAGTGCGGTAGTACCGCAGTACCGCAGTACCGCAAAAAATACCGAAAGTGCCCAGCTTTGATTGGTAGGACTAGACTCTTCCATAATTTGAGCATAATGTTCGCTTTTCTGCTGCGGAAGCTTCTCCAGATGATTCCCATTATTTTTCTAGCCGTTGTAATTTGATTTTATAGTGCTCTCTGAATTCTGGATCCGACGACATTTTTACTCCAAGATCCCTGACTTGTGGATTTGGTGTTATCTGTTTGGCTTGCGGAGTTTTGTACCCTTTTTTCTGTAGCTCTTTGTTATTACCATATCTTAGAAGTTGGAATTTTTCTTCGTTGAACTTCATATTGTTGTCTTCTGCCCAATAGAATAATGTTTCTATGTCGTTTTGTAGTTTTCTTATGTCATCTTCTTTCAATATTTCCTTACATATCTTTGTGTCATCTGCGAAGCATGATACAATACTGTCCTTAATATCTGCATCAATATCTGCAATCATTATTATGAACAGCAAGGGAGCTAATACTGTCCCTTGTGGGACAGACCTCACGACTTCCGAGACTTCCGATTTAACTCCGTTTACCACCACTCTTTGCGTTCTTTGCGTCAAGAAATTAAATATCCACCTTCCTAGCTTTCCAGTAATTCCTGTATCCTTAAGTTTGTGTGCTATGATTCCATGGTCACATTTATCGAAGGCTTTAGCAAAATCAGTATATATTACATCAATGTTTTGTCCTCGACACAACGTTCTTAATATTTTCTCCTGGTGGTCTAGTAGCTGTGACAGGCATGATCTACCCGCCCTGAAGCCATGTTGATTTGGGTTGTATAAGTCTTTTTCTTGTAGGTAGTAGGTAGTTTTGCCTCTAATTATGCGTTCAAAACACTTTATAAGGTGTGAGGTAAGAGCCACTGGCCGATAATTTTTGGGCATTGGTCTGTTACCACCTTTAAATAGGGGGGCAATGTTCGCGTTCTTTAAGGGGAGTGGAATTTGTCCTGTGTCGAGTGATTTCCTCCATAGTAAGTATAGCGGTTTTGCAATACTCTCTTTGCATTTCTTTAGAAATGTGGCACTCCATGTGTCTGGCCCTGGCGCTGAATTGTCTCGCATCTGTGATAAGGCCGTAATTACATCTCCTTCCGTGAACTCGAAGTCCATTAATAGGTTTGTGCTGGGATTTGTTCTTGGTTGATCTGTTTCAATGTCGAAAAAGTCGTCTGGGTTTTCCATTTCCATCTCGGAGTTAGGGGTGCTAAACACAGATTTAAATTGTTCCCTAAGCAGTTCACTTATTTCTTTCGGGTCATTTGTGTATTCGGCCTCCCCGTCTATCAACGGTCCAATACTCTCTTTACACTGCATTTTGATTTTCGCAAAAGTGTAGAAGTATTTAGGGTTATTTTTTATGTTTTCTGCTACCTTGTTTT
The DNA here is from genome assembly GCA_023014485.1 of Bathynomus jamesi. Lineage (NCBI taxonomy): Eukaryota > Metazoa > Arthropoda > Malacostraca > Isopoda > Cirolanidae > Bathynomus > Bathynomus jamesi. The sequence continues at coordinate 306,055 of JAJOZX010005332.1, forward strand.
CCTCCTCGTTTGTCTTATGTATGAATGTTTGCTTTAGGTCCATTTCTATTTCGCCAAGTTTCCTCTCTAGTTTGAGTCTCTTTGTATCAGTTCTGCATCTGTGGAGATGTTTTACGGTTTGTCTTCGTTGCCTGAATAGAGTCCTGATTTTCCTCTTGAGCTTGCTACGTTTTCTTTCCTGTCTCTCTGGAATATGTTTCAGTATTATAGGTTTGGTTTCCGTCTCTATTATACATAGTATTTCTTGTGGAGTCTTCTCGTGTAGTAGCAATTCCCAATTTACCTCCTTTAAATCTTTATTTACGTTTTCCCAATTTACTTTCTTTGAATTTATGTTTAAGCCTTCAAATATTCCATCTGCCTCTCTGGGATGCGTTTTCGGACCTCTGGGTGCTAACTTCAATTGTATATCGATGAGGTTATGTTCGGAGAACTTTGTGTGCGTTACTTTTTTATTTATTATTATCTCGTTGTTATTTTTCCACATTAAATCCAAAACGTTCTCCTTTCTCGTGGCTTCACAGATTTCCTGGGTAAGGGCGTAATGTTCCATAATATCTAATAGCATTGTTGCTTGGGTTCTGTCATCTTTAGTAATACTGCCATGAAACTTCTCAACATATATAACTTCTTCATTTTTCTTCCATGATATGAATGGGAAATTAAAATCTCCGAAAATTAGAATATTTGTTGCTGGAGTTTCAAGTAATTTCAATACGTTTTCTATTTCATTTGTAGCAAATTGGAATTCACTTTTTGTGGTGTTTGGTGGTCTGTAGATGTTCATAATGGTTAGGTTCAGTTCTTTTACTTCTAATATAATAACTTCAACTGTGCTGTTTGATTTCTTTACCCTCACTTCACATGTGTAAGTGTTTTTCACGTAGATACAACACCCTCCTCCTCGTCTAGCCACTCTATCTGCTCTGTATATGTTGTAGTCCAGCAATGCTATTTCAGTATTCTCGATGCAGTTTTCACAGCCTTTTTCGCACTTATGTAAATGTGTTTCCGTTAGGCATATGATATCTATGCTGGTTTCCGTAGCTAAATTTTGCAAGTATTGTAATTTGCAGTCTGCATGGTCCGTATAGAGGCCTTGTATATTTGTGTATAATACATTTACCGGGTTTCTAATCTTCGTGTTCGATTTTCTTAAATGATGGTCGTTTCCTGGTCGATGTCGGTTCCTGTTTGGTGCTATTGGTTGGGCCGATGCATTTGGGAGTATTGGAGTTGCGGCCCGTGATACCACTGTTGTTGTTGTATTATTGGTGGGTGGTGTTGAATAGTGTGGTGATGTGCGTAATGTTGTGGTGCATATGTTTGCGGCGTTCTGTCTCTCCTTGTTAGAAGGGCAAGCTGAGCTTTTATTATTCTCATTTCTTCTAAAAAATATGTTTCATTACTCTTGCTATTTCTTCTATGTCGAATATGATCTGTTCTTTCCCGTTCTCTTCTTTGCGTACCCTTTATGTGAAAAAGCGGGCACTCTATGTTCAGGCATTTTTTCTCAGTAATTGACTGTCTGCACATACGAGGGTGAAAAAAGTTGCAGTTTGGTCCGTACTTGCACTTCCCATTCCTCATCATATAGAAGCATTTTGTAGGGTGATTGTATGCAGTTTGAGCCATATTTGCACGCACCTATTTTATAATATTCGCATATGGCCCGTCGTTTAAATTCCCTCTGTGTCTTATGTGATTCGATTTCCTTCTTCTGCTTCGCCACCACTTCTTCCCTACTCAGTGGGGTTGTTTTCTTTGGTGTGTATTTCGTATCTCCCTCTTCTGCCGTGGGTACCTCTTTTTCTGAGGCTGCTTTCGCCCCTCCCTGTAGTGTTTTCTTTTTCCTTCTCGGTTGTGTAGGCGTTTTCTGTTTCATGTTTTTCTGTCGGTAGAGCTGCTGTACTTGATTCTTCTATTTCAACATTTTGTGTTCCCCTCTGTACTAATTTTCTATTGTTTTCCATGCATTTGACGCATAAGAAACCACAAAGTCCTATGATTTTGTTATTTATTCTATTTACCATTTTCCTGTCTTTTCTATCTAAGTTCATGCATTCGTAGTGCTTAAAGGTATTGCACAGAATGCAGTTTAAGCCCGAGGTCTGGTCTGCTTCGTTTTTGCAATCGCAAAGTTGATATGCGGCACATTCCATTACACATAATCCGGCTTTATTCATTTTCTGATTTTTCCGCAATTTACACATTTCTTCGAATGTTTGGCCATTTTCTCCTTTATTTTCCTCTTTATTTCCTCCTTTATTTTCCTTTTTTTTCCTCGCTTCTCAAATTTCTTTCGATCACTCGACCTTCGTTTTTATGGCACTGACCTTTTTCCCTCTTAGGCCTAGTGTACAATCTCAGAGCTTTTTCCGTTCGAAGTGTTTTAAATTTATATTTCAATTTGATGTTTCTTCGTTGTGCAAGCTATATGCCACCGGCTTTCATTTAATAATTTATTATCGCGAATTCACTGGTATTAAATACACACTGGTATAAGATAGAATTTACGGCTGAACTTATAAACACTAGTTATTTCGATATTACACAGAGCGGAAACAAAACGTCCGTACACCACGAGGTAGAAACACACACATATATATATATATATATATATATATTTATATATATATATATATATATATATATATATATGTGTGTATGTTGTATATACATATATATATATATATATATATATATATATATATATATATATATATATATATATATATATATATATATATATATATATATATATATATATATATGTATATACAATATATATATATATATATATATATATATATATATATATATATTATATATATATGTTAAACACAGACCGTGCATGGAACAAAGAACTCTTCTGGGAAAATTAAATCCACTATAGTCCGAATAAGTAATGGTAAATGACAAATACCATAGTTTTTCTTTTTCATGATGCAAGCCCGACGTGGGCAATGGGTCTCTCGCAAAGAGGTCCCATAAATATAGCTTCCCTCACCAGCTATCTGCAAAGCAGACAGGATCCAGCTTTGGGACATGGATCTAGGGTTTAAAGCAAGCTTAGCCCTGCTACATTTAGAACCTCAATATAAGCAAAATACTCGTTGCATTCACGTCGGATTGAATACATCAAAGAAAAAGGGGGAACTATTGTATTTTTAGCCAAAAAAACAAAACTTAAACCTCAACCGCGACATTGAGCGTCCACTTTTCAAGGCACATAAAACGTCCGTTTAATATACACAAACTCAGAATGGTCCCCTGAGAAACTTATATGTTAAACACAGACCGTGCATGGAACAAGGAACTCTTCTGGGAAAATTAAATCCACTATAGTCCGAAGAAGTAATGGTAAATGACAAATACCATAGTTTTTCTTTTTCATGATGCAAGCCCGACGTGGGCAATGGGTCTCTCGCAAAGAGGTCCCATAAATATAGCTTCCCTCACCAGCTATCTGCAAAGCAGACAGGATCCAGCTTTGGGACATGGATCTAGGGTTTAAAGCAAGCCTAGCCCTGCTACATTTAGAACCTCAATATAAGCAAAAGAATCGTTGCATTCACGTCGGATTGAATATATCAAAGAAAAAGGGGTAACTATTGTATTTTTAGCCAAAAAAAACAAAACTTAAACCTCAACCGCGACATTGAGCGTTCACTTTTCAAGGCACATAACAAGTCCGTTTAATATACACAAACTCAGAATGGTCCCCTGAGAAACTTATATGTTAAACACAGACCGTGCATGGAACAAGGAACTCTTCTGGGAAAATTAAATCCACTATAGTCCGAATAAGTAATGGTAAATGACAAATACCATAGTTTTTCTTCTTCATGATGCAAGACCGACGTGAGGGAAGCTATATTTATGGGACCTCTTTGCGAGAGACCCATTGCCCACGTCGGGCTTGCATCATGAAAAAGAAAAACTA
>JAJOZX010005332.1:315000-316888 GCA_023014485.1 Bathynomus jamesi
TGTCGTCTTGCTTGTACGTCAGCAAAGCATAGGAGAAGATGCCTGACGACGCTGGTGCCATCTCCCACTTGAGCGTAAAGTCCCCGTCTTCTGGCCGGGTGATCCATTTATTTGGTTCCACCAAGTGGAATCACAATTCAACTTGGGAAGGATCACCGCTAGCAGGACAAAATACGATCAGTTTTGTCCTCTCTACCAGCGAGCATCATCTCTGAAGTCCGTGACGTCATCGTATCTACTTCCACGAGTGAGGACCCGTACACCGATCTGAAGTCTGCCATCCTGTGGCCGCACCACTGTCCGAGCGTGAGAAACTACATCAGTTAATCTCAAAGAAGAACTTGGAGACCGTTAAGCCCACTCAAATGCTGAGGGCTATGCAGTGCGCTCTAGGCGAAACGCGCACAAACCTTCGATAAGGACATCTTTAGACAGTTGTTCTTGCAGAAACTTCCTCCATCAGCTCAGCGTGTCTTGGCCACTATGGATCCTGCTACTCCAGTTGATAAACTAGCAGAAACTGCCGACAAGTAGTGGAGATTGACACAGCTCCGGTCAACAACGTGAACACACAATCGGGAACTGGAGTTTGAAAGTGAAAGAGTTAAGTCAACGACTCAACCACGTTTGTTCTCTGCTACAAAATCAACGGCAAAGAAGCCATTCTCGGTCAAGATTTACGAAGAGGCATCGTTCGAGTTCCGGGAAGATCTGCTTCTACCACTCGAAATTTGGAAAGAAGGCTAGGAAGTGCATCTCCCCTTGCAATTTTCGTCGGAAAACCCCAGCAGCGAGTCCTAATGGCGTCTAGTACTCGCACTGCCAACCTGTTATTCATAAAGGACAGGAACTCTGGTGTCAATTTCTTGGTCGATACCGGAGCGTCAGTCAGTTATTCCCTCAAAAATCTGGTCATACGCACTCGGAATTCCGCCTCTATACGCTGCTAACGGTTCACGCATACCCACGTACGGTACTCAGTCGCGTGAACTAAACTTGGGCCTTCACCGATCCTTCAAGTGGATTTTCATCTGTGCTCAAGTGCGGCATCCCATAATCGGCGCTGATTCCTCCAGCATTTCAAACTCCTGGTGGATCTTGACAAGCGACGCTTATGCGACCAGGCCACACTGCTTTCTGTTCTTGCCAAACAGGTTGCCCTTCCGGACGCCTCGAACTCTGCACTTTCCCTCGTTCCCCCTAATTCCAGTACCAGTGCCTTTTCCAGCGATATCCAGGAATTCTTCAACCGATGCAGATGGGTGATACCATTAAGCACACCGTTACCCATCACATTACAACAAAGGTCCCCCTGTGTTTGCAAAACCCAGACGTCTTGCCCCGGACAAACAGAATGCTGCCAAATCGGAGTTCCAGCTTATGCTGGATCTTGGGATAATAAGACCTTCCAAAAGCAGTTGGTCCTCTCCCCTACACCTGGTCCAGAAGAAGTCAGGAGACTGGAGACCATGTGGGATTACCGGTTTTTGAATTCGACAACCATCCCGGACCGATATCCGGTACCAAATGTCCAAGACTTACTTCTCTTCTCCACGGCAAATCTATCTTCAGTAAAATAGATCTCGTTAAGGCTTTCCACCACATTCCCGTAGAGCCTTCGGATATTCCCAAGACTGCACTTTGTACACCATTTGGGTTATTCGAATTTGTGAAGATGCCGTTCGGGCTACGGAATGCTGCGCAAACCTTTCAGAGGTTTATAGATGAGGTCACCAGAGGCTTAGACTTTGTTTATGCCTACATCGATGATTTGCTTGTGGCCAGCTCAACGGAAGAGGAACATAAGGAACATCTTTCACTCCTCTTTCAACGCTTAGAACAATACGGTGTTACTATTAATGCATCTAAGTGTGTGTTTGCACAGCAA
>JAJOZX010005333.1:0-40000 GCA_023014485.1 Bathynomus jamesi
AAACTACCGCTTGCCTAGGGCTAGGAAGGTTATTGAGAATGTTTTGGGGATAACAGCCGCAAGGTTTCGTATTTTTCATACAGACATAAACCTAGCATTACATTGAGTTGAGCAAGTTGTTATGACGTGCGCTGTTCTTCACAATTTTTTGTGAAGAAATTCTTCTCCCACCTACACTCCTGACAAAATGTTTTATGCAGAAGATACAAATACGGGCGAAATACAAGGAATATTGCCGGAACCAAATACCGTAATTGGATTGGAAAGAGGACACTATTGAAACTACAGTAACTCAGCGAAAGAAGTTCGTAATTCATATATGAATTAATTTTTGACGGATGGATCACTGCCATGACAAGACCTCATGAGAAGTATGCCTGAAAAAATTGAGAGTGCATATGCAATGGCAATGTTCATCAAATGATTGCCAGTGCCAACCCCTTCCGCCTTGTTGCAAGACACCCTCCCAGTGCCAACCCCCCAAAGGGGAGGAACTCCCCCAGCAAGCTGGTGGAGCTTACCTAACCTCTTTGGGGGAGAAGGTGGGACGGCTTCTCCCCCCAAAAGGGGCATACCTAACCACGAGAGACAGGAGGAGAGAGAGGAAGAGACCATCCAGTTTCTGCGAGAGGCAGATGCTATTTTTTTTTTTTTCAGGTGCTGCAACCCTGCTGGATTATTGGCACCAAGGGCAGATGCTAAATGAGGGCTCAAGGTTGCAACACCTGACTTAGAATTCGAAATCAGCCAGTTGGCTTAATCCGCCAGTTGATTTAGAAGACCTAGAAGGCAGGAGTATGTGTATATATGAATTAACTTTTCAGCTGCCAGATTGCGCTATTCAGATATTCCTGACAATTGGATTAGAAATCCGTCAGTCGGGTCAGAAGGCGTAACCAGCCATTTGGTATATATATTCCCATCACCCCAGTTATTCCTTAATATTATATACAACCAAAAGAAATAGATAAAGCACCATTACATCATTCTGTTTATTTAAACGAATTAAGGGAAATAATTCATGAAATAGATATACGGGGTGTCAGGAAATGATTGCCCCCCCTGTAGAGCAAAAACTAGAAGAGATAGATAAAAACCGGCGAGACCACTTGAAAGAGCGTTAAAATCTGAATAAAAACCATTATATTCTATTCCTGTGATTTTAATTCTTACCATTTTTTTCCCCACAGAAACCATGGCATCATCTATTTTGAACGATTCAGAGAAAAAGCGAGTTCTTGACCGCATTCGAGCTGTCACATTTCGTGAAGCAAAGGAAGCTGGTGCAACTTTCATAACTCGACACTGGGTGGCTCAGAGATTAAAAACATCAGAAGACTTTGTCAAAAGGAATTGGAATAAGAATCCTGAAGATTGTGAAACAGAATTTCGAGGAGGAAGACCGGAGAAATTATCTCAAGAATCGAAAGACATTGTGCTTGCTGCATCACGGCGCCGAAAGAAGAGCTGCTCTGAGTAGCGAAAGAGATACTTATCCGTCGTGGTAAGATAGTCAATCGGCAACTTGTGCATCAATTTCGAGTTCGCCAAGGCTTGAGTGCTTGGCATGAATAGCTAAGCCACGGAAGAGTTATCTTAATATTGAAGATCGGCTATGGTTTTGTGATTATCTTGAGGAATGGACGGAAGACGATTCCTTCACTTGGTTGTCAGCGATGAATTCTTCGTTTATGTCTCCAGAAAACCAAATTTTCAGAATGATCGGGTTTGGGCAACAACTCTGATGAAGTCCCAGACGACCAGAAGTATCGAGAAATAGTAAAAAATCCAGCATGTGTGGGTGTTTTCATTATGTTCTCTATTCGGAAGCTCATCTGGGTTATCAAACCAAGAGGAACCAGTTGGGATGGGCCTTATTTTCGAAATGTAATTTTAGCCCAACATGTAATTCCGTTTTTGAAAGACCCCGAGTGTGTTTTGGATGTTGAACAGGCAACCTTTCTTCACGACAAAGCCCCCTGTACGAAAGCACTTGCGACTCAACAACTGCTTAAGTACAATAACATTGATTTTTTCGGAAATAATGAATGGCCTGGCAATTCTCCCGATCTTAATGTCTGTGAACATGTCGGATCCATCATGAAGGATCGGGTGGAGTCCTTAATGCTGGAACAACCCATTCAGAATCGGTATTCAACAGAAATTATGACTGCAAAGATCAACGAAGTCCTTGAAGAAAAGAGTCATGATACCGATCTCTTTGAGACACTTCTGGGATCATACCCCCGTCGATTAATGGCCGTCAGAGCTGCAAATGGGGGCAACACCCGATATTAAAACAAGTGTTTTTTATTCAAAATTAAACGCTCTTTCGCGTTGTTTTGTCTGTTTTTTTCTATTCCTTTCAGTTTCTTCTGTACATGGGGGGGGGCAATCATTTCCTGACACCCTTTACATTCAAAAATAATAAACAGCAAAAATACACACATTAAGCGAAGGATATATATACATTCTTAAATAAGAGTATTAGTTCAGGATAAAACTATATAACCTTTTAATATATGTACGAGCAAATACGCCCTTATATATATAAACACAAAAATTTATATAAAAATTAGTAATAGTACAGGATAAAACTATATACCCATTAATATATATATAAACAGCAAAACTTATAGAAATCAAAATGCATACATCTTATGTTCTACCGCGCTTAACTAAAATACTAAACTCGCACATGATCGACTCTACAGTTACATCATTGTTGCTTTGTACAATAAATAAATACGATTTAGCATTATTTCACCACTCAAGGTGTACGGGCGCCTATAGTCGATCTAAAGGGCCTTCATATCGTTCGATACTATTTTTGTGCCCACCTTACAATTGGTTGGCAAATTGTCTTTAAACACGGACAGAACACAGTCAAAGGCAGGCAAAAAGAGGGTGTTGTTAGCAACAACTTCATTATTAAATTCAAGTTTATAAAGAATCGTTTCCAATCGAGGGTTTTTTCTTATCGATCCGAGCTTTTCAATCCTGAACACTTCTTCACAACGCAGAGCGGCAATTAAAATAATCTAAGTCGTAACGACAGCTGCTCGTTATATAGAGGTGCAATTCTTCAAGGTGAACAGTGTAAGCAAGTTCTGCCCTGTATCGTTCAAGTCCTTTGTACTAAAGTTCGTGATATTTCGAAGAGTCTAAACCTTTTAAATAAGCATCCAGCTCTAGACCATTCTCGCCTTGTTCATTCCTACATTCGATAAACACGTCGAGCAGAGCGGTGTATGCGTATTTAAGAACCGTGTCAAAATAAATCATATCCGTAACACGCGCGTCTAGTATAGGCTTCAGCTTGCGGAATCCGACGACTTCAAACATTCTGTCGAGGATCTACAGATCTACAGAAGCTAAGGCTAACAAAGACCCTAAGATCCACTCTAAGGTTAGCCCGAGAGAAAGGAAAGAGTAGGGGGTTAAGAGAAGAGAATAAGGGGTTAAGTAAGTAGTAACACTTATCACTCGTGGGTTAACATTCATTCAGAAAAAGAGAAAAAAGACTCACCAGCATCATCATCCGCCGGCCACTGCCGACAAGTCAGAAAAATAGTCGGAGAGAATGGGAAAGGTTGCAGAACGGTCCTCTACTCCATAGGGAGGTAGAGCCCACTCTGCCGAGAAAGGGATGAAAGATGAAAAGAAGTAAAATAAGAACGCTTACAAACCATGCAACACATTCTTAACTCAAAGAACAACACATTCTTAACTCAAAGCAACACATACTTCCAGCTATTCGAGACCGATCCTCTACTCCATAGGGAGGTAGAGGATGCAGCCCACTAGGCTGGAAAGGGGTGAAAGGTGAAAAGAAGTAAAATAAGGACGCATTACAGACCATGCAACACATTCTTAACTCACACTATCATACCATGCAAACTACAGACATGCAATAAAGACAGTTACAGACATGCAAATAAGGAGAGGATAAGAGAAAAAGAAAAAAAAGTATAAAAAGTATAACAAAAACTGGGTTAGTATACGCGAAGAGCTACATCTAACTTCGTGCTTGTCTAATTTTTTTTTTTTTGGCATATCACATCTTGGCATGTCACAAGCTGGCATTAGTCGTCAACAGACTTATCCCCGATTACCATCCACAGAGCTCCTGTTGCTAATTGTTTTATTTTAAACAACGTTAATATTTTTAAAATGCCTGTCTACACGGTTTTTAAACATATTAACGCTGGTAGAGTTCACGACGGGCGCGGGAAGATTATTCCATTTATCATTTACTTTAAACGTAAAGACGTTTTCAGCGATATTAGTAATGAAACGTCTGCCACGCAACTTAAATCCGTTATTACGAGTATTGCCATTATCGAAAGTGAACAGTTTGTCAAAATTTACGTTATCGATGTTATTAACGATTTTGAAAACTTCAATAAGCTCCCCCCCTTAATCTCCTAGTTTCGAGTGAATTCAAGTCTAACTCTTTAATCCTATCTTGATAAGGCTTGTTGCGCAATGACGGAATTAGTTTCGTGGCACGACGCTGAACCCTTTCTAACCTATCAATATCCTTACGCAAATACGGGCACCAAAACTGAACGGCATATTCTAAATGAGGCCTGACTAGGGACTTGTAAAGGGGAAATATAATATCCTTCGATTTAAATTCGAAATTACGCGCTATGAAGCGTAACATCCTATTACCTTTTGCGCAAGATCCCAGGCACTGGTTCCTAACTTTTAAATCCTTAGATATGCGTACGCCTAAATCTACTTCCTTGTCAACGCTCCCTAACTCTCTATCATCCATCGTGTACGTGTAATTATTGTTACGAGAACCTATATGCAAAACTTTACATTTGTCTACGTTAGATTGCATCTGCCACTTATACGTCCACTCCATAATCCTATTTATATCGTCTTGGAGCCTATTTCTATCGTCCTCGTTAACAACCTTACCCCCTATTTTAGTATCGTCCGCGAATTTTGACACGTTACTAGTCAATCCTACATCTATGTCGTTAATGTAAATTACGAATAGCAATGGGCCTAACACTGAACCCTGTGGGACACCGCTACCTACATCCAACCACCCCGATTCACTACCATTAAAAACAACCCTCTGTCTCCTAGCACGAAGCCATTCCTCTAACCAGTTAGCTACCTGACCGCGTATACCGTGCGCTTTAACCTTCGCAATTAATCTTCTATGCGGAACTGTATCGAACGCTTTTTTAAAATCTAAATAAATAACATCAGCCGCTCTATGCCTATCGTATTAGCGCACTATTTCGTTATAAAATTTTAACAAATTATTTAAAGATCTGTGGCGTCGAAACCCATGCTGACTACTATTAATCAAATCTCTACATTCTAAGTGATCGATGATACGATCCCTAACTACGGATTCGAAAAGTTTACGACAAATGACGTTAAGCTAATGGGCCTATAATTGATAGCTACTGTGCGGTCGCCTTTTTTAAAAATGGGCGTGACGTCAGCTAATTTGAAGTCTTCAGGAATAATCCCCGTTTCCAGTGACTTATTAAAAATCTTCGTTAAGGATCCTACGACAACGTCTTTCAAATCTTTCAGATGTCTACGATAAAACGCGTCAGGGCCTGGAGCCTTGCTAACTTTTAACTTATCGATATAATGCGCAATCTCACCCTCGTAAACAGTTATTTCATCCAAAATAGTCTCGCTACTAAATGGAACGATATCGTCTACAAAGCAACAATGTACAAAGCAACAATGATGTAACTGTAAAGTCGATCATGTGCGAGTTTAGTATTTTACAGGGGTAGAGGTTCGACCTCTTTCGACCATGGCTCATGCCGGAATCTAAAAATTAAGGAGGCAAGTGACCTCTGCCCCCTCCTCGCAGCGAGGCTGCTAACAAGGGAGTCTCGTAGTAGTGACCAAAGAAGAGTGCCGTAATGAAGTGAAGTTAATTTTACAATAACATGTATCATATATGTCTAAATATTGGGGGAATGCAGTTGAAGGTTAAGTTTCCCCCCTTTTAAACACATGATCAGATGTTTGAAAGATTCCAAATAAAAATTTAAAAAATAAAAATAAAAACTAATCGTCTTTTTCGCCGAGTCTACATTACTGAAGGCGATATCATTTCGTAGTAGTACATAAGTACAGTTAAGTACATCATTGAGTACGTATTAATTTTGGTTCATTACAATTACGATTACAATTACCAATTAATTCATATTCACTTATTATTGTTTAATTACACTTCCATTTAAAGTACATTACAAGTTATTATCATTAATTACAGTTTCATTAAAGCACATTTCTACATTATATATTAAATTATGATCGTTTAATTAAAGTAGTTTCATTAAAGTACATTACGTCGTTTACAATTCTTACCGTGTTTTTATAAGCACACCGGACAAAAAATTAGTCACCCCTAATAGCACCGATAGTAGGAAGTTCAAGGTCACACAGAGGGCGCTGATGTAGCATTGGTAAGTGACAAGTAGCAGTGACGTAGCACACATGATCAGATCTGTTTCGTGAGGTGGTGAAGAACAAAGTGTGTGTTGAATATAGTCTGCAAAATGGGTCGTGAGGCAGACGTTACTCAGTGGCAAAAAGGAGCCATCGTGTTTGGCAGAGCCCACGGACACAAAATGTCTGAAGTAGCCCAATTTGTTGGTGTGTCAACGCGTACTGTCCAGCGAGTTTACAAAGAGTGGTGTAGTTCGCAATCAACTGACAATCGACGGCGTAACTGTGGCCGGAAAACAATTCTCGACAATAGGGGCCGCCGCCATGTTTCTCGTCTAGTAACTGCAAATCGTTTTCAAACCAGAGAACAATTGCTCCAAGAAACCAATGAGGTACTCCAACGACCAATTTCCGAACGGACATTGCGACGAGAACTGCATGCGATGGACATCTGGAGCAGGGTACCACGGAAGAGGCCGCTGTTAACAGCAAGTCACAAATTGCCACGTTATAAATGGGCTCAGAGGCACAAAAACTGGACTGCGGTAGATTGGAAACGTATAATTTGGTCCGATGAGTCCCGTTTTTGTTTGTTCTCCAATGATGGGAGGCGACGAGTACATCGCAGGTCCAATGAAGCCTTTAATCCTGAATGCGTCGAAGGTGTTGTTCAGGCTGGAAACAAAAAGTGAAGCGCAGGAATAGACACCCACGGACTCTGGCGGAACTTCGGGACCGGCTGATGAACGAGTGGCAGCAAATCGATGTTCAGTACATGCACAACCTCGTAGAGTCTCTGCCTCGCCGGATTCGTGCGGTTATCAAGGCCAGAGGCGCCGTCACACGTTATTAGGTACATTCTGAGAGGGGTGACTAATTTTTTGTCCGGTGTGCTTATTTATATATGGTTAATATATATGGTTATTATATATGGTTATAATATATGGTTATAATATATGGTTATAATATACAGTATGTATTAATATATGGTTATTATATATGGTTATTATATATGGTTATAATATATGGTTATAATATATGGTATTAATATATGGTTATTATATATGGTTATTATATATGGTTATAATATATGGTTATAATATATGGTATTAATATATGGTTATTATATATAGTTATTAGTACAACACAAGTACATGGGACATGACACACATGATATAACATAACGCATGATAATGTTATAAATTCGAATCAGAGCGAGAAGAGATATTTATCTTAGAAGCGTTCGATTTTGCTGTGATTAGCGAATTCGACCACTTCCCTAAGCATTTATGAATATCTTGCGAGGGGTGAACGCACTTGAAAAAAAATAATAAGAAAATAATATGAGAACGTATTTGCGCGTTTTTGAGCGAATGCATAAAGTTTTGCATTTCACGAGCAAAATGAATATTTAATAAAATTGATATAGGATAATGGTCAAGATAAGATATGGACAAAGAGTGGGTATTAATGACTAAGAAGTACAACTACGGGTTCCAATCCTGTTATATTCAATGTGTATGCATAATCTAGGGACGAGGTTGAGATGCAAGACAACCATAATTAATTATAATAAATTCTATAACAAATGAAAAATGGAAAATGGATACGACTAAACCATAGAAATGGTAGATCGTAGGGTTGTGACACAAGCAAAAATAGGAAGCTACAAGTAAAATTATTATCCGAACTCGCGTTAAGCGATTTTGATTCTTATGTAAAAATGAATATTGATTACACTAGGCAACAAATTTCAACTTTTTTTTTGTTACAGACACGTGAACTACTGATTCCTACTAAAGCGCTGATGCTGATTTCAGATCTGATATCAAAATTTCTCTATCACGTCCAGATTTTGTGTAACCGAAAACCCCTATTTTTCATTTTTTTTCTCACCCGCTTCTATTACGAAAGCCGTCTAAGCTACTTTTCCGTGCCACGTTTTATGTTAAGCATACTTAAATAATTAGTGAACAGGGATGTCTTTCCTCCTTTATTCTGGCTTAAGACAGACAGCGGAATTCCGCTGGCGGAGTTACCACCCCTGCGCCCAACCATCCACCCAAAGCGCGTTAGTATTTTGTTGTTACTACTGAAAGGCAAATTCCTGTTCTTAAGTGAAACTTTGGTGTGTCCTCTTCCTTTGTCGCTTGTAGGATGACGAGCTCTCCTTCTGCAGGAACCAACATAATCTCCCATCATATTTGGGTTGAAATTACCTTGGTATCTGTTTTCCATAACTGAGATCTGTTGGTGGAAGCGCTCACCATGCTCGTCACTTACAGCCCCAAGGTTGGCCGGGAAGAAGTCAAGATGAGAATGTAAAAATGAATTTTCAAAGATATTCTGCATCCCATTATTTCATAAGATTTAAGCATGTTTTCTACGAGTTTACGGTGGTTTTCAGCTTTGTGGTTTCCAAGAAAATTTTTGACAACTTCAACGAAAGATGTCCATGCTCCTAGTTCATTCTCATTTAGGTTAGATGGAAACGATGAGTCGTGGATGACACTGCGGATCTGTGGTCCAGTGAAAACTCCAGCTTCTAGCTTAGCATCTGTCAATATTCCTTTGAATTTATCCTTTAAATATTGGAAATCACTACCTTGATGATCCATACCCTTCACGAAATTTTTCATAAGGCCAAGTTTAATGTGAAGTGGTGGAAGATGTACTTTCTGAGGGTCAATAAGTGCTGGGTGTTTCACATTGTATTTACCAACAACATGTTCAGTTCTAGATGGCCAATCATGTTTTTTGTAGTGGTTCTTGTCATCTCTGCTGTTCCATAGACACAAAAAGCACATATGCTTTGTGTAGCCCAACTGTAACCCAAGAAGTAATGATACAACTTTAAGGTCGCCACAAATATTCCATGTGTGGTCCTTATATTTGATGAGTCTTAGCAGCAGTTTCATCGATTCATAAGTCTCATTAAGGCCAGTGGCATGTGCTACAGGTATTGAAGGTTTTTCATTGCCGTTGTGCAGTAATACAGCTTTAACGCTAGCTTTACTAGAGTCAATGAACAGTCTCCATTCTTTTGGATCATAGCGACAGCCAATCCCTTGCATCAGACCACTGATATCGTGGCAGAAACAAACGTTTTCTTCCTGTAAGTAAAATGATGAAAACTGCAAATGGCGATGGCGGAAATGGGAAACTTTGGTGTTTGGTTGGAGAAGATTAAATTCTTGAAGTCTTGAACCAAGCAACTCTGCCTTTCTTTTGGTAATTCCAAATCGCGCACTAAGTCATTTAACTCCGCTTGACTTAACAAATGTGGGGAAATATTTGCATCTGGAACATATATGCCATCTTTCCTGTTTCTATATCACTAGCAGAATCTTCAGATGAACTGCTGTCTGTTATCGTTGCTGGTGAACTGGTGGTGGATTTGTTTCATCATGTGGTACTGGTTTCATTGCTGATTCGCAGTTTGGGTACGTGATCTTTGATTTGTTTTTCTTTGTGAAACCAGCAATCTTTGTCAAACAAAAATAACAATCATTGAAGTGATTTTTCGGCTCACGCCAAACCATGGGGACTGAGAACGGCATAGCTTTTCTTTTACCATTCATCCAAGCTATTAACATTGCATTGCACTGTGCACAGCAAATATGTGGTGCCCAGTCCCTCTGTTGGTCTCCTAACTTACAGTCAAAATAACACTTGTAGGCAAGTTTAATCTTTGTTGTTATGTTTCTACGTTGTGGCTTAGGTGTATATTGTCCACAGACAAAGCAGAAGTTGTCTGGGTGATTTACACAAGCACGTCTATTTGATGCCATTTTGAATTACCATACAATATCTGAAAAAACGTAGAAAGTAATTATTACGATGTGCAAAATAAAAAGAAATACACACCGTAGTACAAAACAAATGCTAAAAAACACACAAGTCACCACAACCTGTCACTTGCTCATCAGCAGAGAGCTTCAACAACCGTTCTGCTTGACTGTCACGTAGCGACTGACCGTTGGGCCGTTGCCCGTTACTATGCTCTTGACTCAGTGTTGCCAACTCGGGATAAATTTTATTTATCAAAATTGTTCGAATTTGTATATAGTTGGCAAAAAAAATTGCTTTAACCTTGAAAAGCAAGTTTCATATTACTGGCATTAAGCCGATTAAAACCAAAATCTGGACGTGGTAGAAAATTTTACTAAAAGTGATTTGCATTTTACACAAAATCTAGACGTGATAGAAAAAATCTAATTATAGATTTGAAATCAGCATACCGAAATTAGCTAGGAGCACCTATTTGGTCTTCTGTAACAAAATCTTTGTTGCCTAGTGTTATTCATTGTTCATTTTTACATTGCTCTCCCCTTTAAAATGATATTTATACAATAATATAATAGGGTACAATTCATACAATACAATAGAATTAAGAGAATAACATCCTAACTAATTCAAGTTAGATGACGAATTTTTCTTTACATTACAAGTTTTACACAGAAGAAGTGAGTTCGGGTGGTTGGGTACAATGCAGAGTAATCAAATTTTTAACATGACACTTGCTTAGAGGGCTATTATAAAATATAAAAATTCAAAGATTAAAACTTTAATTTTATGCAAACAGAATAAAAGGATTAATACGTTAATTTAGACAAACAATTAAGTTAGACAACCAATGATATTGTAAATTTTTTTTACAAAATTTAATTTTTCTGTGGGAAAAATTACATACATAATGAATAGTAGATTAAATGGAAAACGTAAATCGTACAATCTATAAACTAATTTTTATTGAATATTGTAGGTAAAAATCGAATTACGTAATGGATGATGTATAGACCTGTGGTCAAATGTGTATTTGTGTGTATTAGGTACAAAGTGTGTGTCTTATAATTTTGAGGGACAGATTAGCTGAGAGGATCATTAAATTAACTGAATAAATGCATGAGCAAGATATATTAGAAAGCAAAAATGATTAAGATTAAATAGCATAGTTAGCACTTACACGCAATGAAATAGTTTATTGTGATATCCAATGATTTTAGCATAAGGTTTGTGTATATATAGTATATATAGTGTGCATACGTGTGTGTGTATGTGTAAGGGTTATTATTATTATTATTATTATAAAATCCTTTAAGTTCAAGGTAGTATTTAAGTATTTAATTAAATCAGTTACACGTATTAAGGTAATAAACAAAACGCACTTAGAAGAACTTACAATTGATGAAAGTAAATCTCACGGTTTTAAAATTGAATTTTGACACACAATTAATTAAATTCGACTACGACAATTACTCAGTATTAATCGAATTAAAAAAATAAAAAATAAAAATTGAAAATAAAAATCAATTATAAACTATAATGAACTAAACATATAATATTCTTAAAAAAAAAAACCCAACCTAAATTGAGGTTATGTTCCATAGTACCAAAGAGGAATTAACCATGGTTGAACCCCGGGGTTGGGGTGTTACAATAAAATAAAAATTAAAAAAAACAAAGTTTGGAGTACTACATTCGGGGGAATTGAGTGACTAAGCGGGGGGGTATAAGTCTGAAATTGACAATTACGTCTTTTCGTTTTTTTTTTTTTTAAAGAAAAGAGATTGCTTGTCAAACTACTTAGAACAAAAATTAAGAGAGTTCAAACAAAATGGAGGGACGGCATGTTCCTCATGTACATTACAATAATTATCAAAATCGTTACCTTTGTAAAAACGGTTTTGGTTACAAATAATAAAATACATAACTATATATTTATATACGCAACAATGGCATGAAAAGAAAAGACAAATCGGTCAATTTCCTTCTTACAAACAAAAACAAAAGTTAAACTAAAGATGGAAACCGGTCAATTCTGGTTGAATTTAATTCTCTTTTACAACAAAAAAAAGGTTGAATGAAGTTCTTAAATTACATTTTCTTAAATTAAATTCTCTTAAACTACAAAGAAAAAGTTGAATTCAATTGACTGCATTGAAATGACTTGGGACTTGAAGACTGACTTGGGACTTGAAAACTGACTTGGGACTTGAAAACTGACTTGGGACTTGAAAACTGACTTGGGACTTGAAACTGAGACTTGAAACTAACTTCAAAACTGACTGAAACTGACTTCAAAACTGACTGAAACTGACTTCAAAACTGACTGAAACTGACTGAAACTGACTTCAAAACTGACTGAAACTGACTTGGACTGACTTGAACTGACTTGAACTGCTATCAAATACTTCCATAATCTCTGGGGCGGTTGTCCCTCTGGATGCAACCTTCTGACTTGAACTCTTATCAAGTATTTCTATAAATCTCTGGGGCGGTTGTCCCTCTTGGATGCAACCTATTGACTTGAACTAACTGAAATGGACTGCACTGAACTGCTATCAGTGGAGTCTACTATTCTCTGGGTTTGGTTGTCCCTCTTGGATGCAACCAATTAACTGAAACTAACTGAAAACGGAAAATGACTGCACTTGATCTCTATCAAGTGGAGACTATTAACCTCTGGGGTTTGGTTGTCCCTCTTGGTGCAACCGACTTATCTGAACTGCTATCAAGTATCTCTATAAACGATAAACTCTCTATAAACTCTCTCTTAATTTGCAAGTCAATTCAACTCAATAATTTGAAAAAAATTGTAAACAAAATAAAAAATGTAAACATTTCACTCGAATGTACGCGAAGGTACGGTACTATTATGTTTGGTACATAAAATAAAATTATTCTATACTGACTATAATAGTGAAAATAACTCTCTGAAATTAACTCTCTGAAATTAACTCTGAAATTAACCCTGAAATTAATTCTGTGACTTTTCACTTCTGTGGCTTTTAACTTCTGTGACTTTTAACTCTGTGAAAATTACTGTTTCACTAAAAAATGTATCACTGGTGTCTGAAATGTTCACTGTGTTTCTTGTAAATTATGGCTAGATACTCATTATTAACTGTTAATAATACTGACTTTTCAAATGCTTACAAATTTCTTAAAAAAAACAACTCTGTACTTAACAAAATTTCTTCGGCGAAATCCTTAGAGACGTGTCCTGAAGACGTGTCCTGAAGACGTGTCTTGCTGGCTACTTCTTCTTGGATGAAAACTAGGCGTGGAGAACTTGGAGTCGTGACACACCGGTTCAAGGGTGGATGTTACGAACTAGAAGTCGTGACACGCCGGTCAAATGGTGGGTCGCCACTTGTTAAACTCTTGGCTACAGACTCGCCAGACTGTTATGCCAATATCTTCTATGTGCTTGGGTCGTCAGTGTCTTATCCTGGGCAAAGGGTCGCCAGATTGTTAACCCCTCCTCGCAGCGAGGCTGCTAACAAGGGAGTCTCGTAGTAGTGACCAAAGAAGAGTGCCGTAATGAAGTGAAGTTAATTTTACAATAACATGTATCATATATGTCTAAATATTAGGGGAATGCAGTTGAAGGTTAAGTTTCCCCCCTTTTAAACACATGATCAGATGTTTGAAAGATTCCAAATAAAAATTAAAAAATAAAAATAAAAACTAATCGTATTTTTCGCCGAGTCTACATTTCTGAAGGCGATATCATTTCGTAGTAGTACATAAGTACAGTCTAAGTACATCATTGAGTAAGTATTAATTTTGGTTCATTACAATTACGATTACAATTACCAATTAATTCATATTCACTTATTATTGTTTAATTACACTTCCATTTAAAGTACATTACAAGTTATTATCATTAATTACAGTTTCATTAAAGAACATTACTACATTATATATTAAATTATGACCGTTTAATTAAAGTAGTTTCATTAAAGTACATTACGTCGTTTACAATTCTTACAGTATTTTTATATTTATATATGGTTATTATACATGGTTATTATATATGGTTATTATATATGGTTATAATCTATGGTTATAATATATGGTATTAATATATGGTTATTATATATGGTTATTATATATGGTTATAATATATGGTTATAATATATGGTATTAATATATGGTTATTATATATGGTTATTACTACAACACAAGTACATGGGACATGACACACATGATATAACATAACGCATGATAATGTTATAAATTCGAATCAGAGCGAGAGGAGATATTTATCTTAGAAGCGTTCGATTTTGCTGTGATTAGCGAATTCGACCACTTACCTAAGCATTTATGAATATCTTGCGAGGGGTGAACGCACTTGAAAAAAAAGATAATAAAAAAATAATACGAGAACGTATTTGCGCGTTTTTGAACGAGTGCATAAAGTTTTGCATTTCACGAGCAAAATGAATATTTAATAAAATTGATATAGGATAATGGTCAAGATAAGATATGGACATATGGGGAGGGGGATATGGTCGAATATTAGTTATATTTATAATACATAACATAAATAAAGGCTTCTATAGAATGTACAGTTTTTATTATGATGTTAAAGAATTTTCATACATTGAATACTAGAGATATGATGAAGGGAAATTAATGACGGGAAAATGTGACGTCATAGTTATTGAATTCGTACGTATAGTACAAATCATTATTAGGAAGATTTACAAGAACGAATTAGAGACAAAGAGTGGGTATTAATGACTAAGAAGTACAACTACGGGTTCCAATCCTTTTATATGCAATGTCTATGCATAATCTAGGGACGAGGGTGAGATGCAAGAGAACCATAATTAATTATAATAAATTCTATAACAAATGAAAAATGGAAAATGGATACGACTAAACCATAGAAATGGTAGATCGTAGGGTTGACACAAACAAAAATAGGAAGCTACAAGTAAAATTATTATCCAAACTCGCGTTAAGCGATTTGGGTTCTTATGTAAAAATGAATATTCATTATTAATTGTTCATTTTTACATTTATATATATATATATATATATATATATATATATATATATATATACATATATTATATATATATATATATATATATATATACACACATTATATATATATATATATATATATATATATATATATCCTATATATATATAAAAGGGTTCCAATAAAATTTAGCCCCCCCATTTGTAGCTTACATGTTTACTTATATCGAAATAGTTTTTAGTGATTATAAAAATATATAAAATTCTTTATTTATTGCAGGTATTAAAATTACTCTAGCTGATAAAGTGATAATATAATGGCTTCTCAATTAATTGGTTATTCGGAGAGGCAACGTGTGATAGATCGCATACGAGCAATAACATTTCGGGAAGCTTGTGATGCTGGAGCCACCTTTATAACACGTTCATGGGTTGCCAAAATGTTGCGAGGGAGTGAAGACTTCGTCAAAAGAAATTGGAATAAAACTTTGGATAAATGTGAAATGGATACAACCAAATGTGGGCGCCCAAATTTGCCACTCTCTCAGGAAACAAAGGACATCATTGAAAGCGGGACGCGTAAGCGGAAAAACAGCTGTGCTAAACTTTCTAGAGAGATCAAAGTGTTGAGAGGAAAGATCGTTAGTGGTGAGATCATTCGACTGTACCGTCATAGGCAAGGTTTAAAGCCTTGGTATGAACTTCCAAAGCCAAGAAAAACTCAACTTAACATCGATGACAGAATGTGGTTTGCCCATAATCTTGAAGATTGGGATGTGGATGATTTCATGCATTTAGCTGTGTCCGATGAATTTTTTGTTTACGGAACACGTCGGCCTAACTATCAAAATGATCGAGTGTGGGCCACAACCCCAGCTGAAATCGATGACAATGAACATTATCACGAATTATTAAAAAGTCCAGACTGTGTTGGTGTGTTTGTTTTGTTCACTGCAAAGCAGTTCATGTGTGTGCTGAAGCCAAATGGTCAGAGTTGGGATGGACAGTATTTTCGTGATATTATTCTATCCCAGCATGTCATTCCTTTTCTAAGAAACCCAAACAATGTTATGGATGTCGATCAGGTCACTCTTCTGCACGATAAGGCCCCCTGCTTTAAGGCATTAGCCACTCAACAGTTGTTGCGTAACCATGAGATCGATTTCTTTGGAAATGAAGAATGGCCAGGAAATTCTCCTGACCTGAACGTCTGTGAACACATTGGATCAGTTATAAAGGACAAGGTTGAATGTCTCTTGTTTCAAGAACCTGCAGCAAATCGATTTTCGAAGGATACAATGACGCAACACATTGAAACTGTTTTAGCAAATTTGCGTAACGATCAAGATCTATTCACGTCACTTTTGGCAAGCTACCCAAAGCGAATTCAGGCTGTCTTGGAAGCGAATGGTGGGACACCAAGTTTTAATTGTTTCTCATTAAATGCAGGATTAAATTCTCTTTTGTAAAGTATGTTTAGTTTTACTGTACCTCTAATGGTTTAGGCCATGGGCTGGGGGGCTAAGGTTTATTGGAGCCCCGTATATATATATATATATATATATGTATATACAAACACACATATTTTATATATATATATATATACACACACACACATTTTTTATATCTATATATATACATACACACAATATATTTTATATATATATATATATATATATATATATATATATATATATATATATTATATATATATATATATAATATATATATATATATATATATATATATTTTTTTTATATATATATATATATTTATTTTTATATATATATTTTACTGTACCTCTAATGGTTTAGGCCATGGGCTGGGGGGCTAAGGTTTATTGGAGCCCCGTATATATATATATAATATGTATATACACACACACATATTTTATATATATATATATACACACACACACACATATTTATATATATATATATACACACAATATATTTTATTTATATATATATATATATATATATTTATATATATATATATATACATATATATATATATATATATATTATATATATATATCTATATATATATAATAGGTATATATACACACACACATATTTTATATATATATATATACAGGGTGTCCCAGAATTAACTATCTATTTCAATGAAATCGGACAAATTTTTTAAAAACACACTTTTATTTATGTTTATCATGTTTAATATGTTAAAAATGTATAAATTTCTAAATTTTTTTCATAATTTTATTTTCATAATTTTTTCATTATCTGGTCCAATGAAAGACCGTCTGAAGTCATAGAATGGCAAAGAGACTCTCCAAAAGTTAACGTGTGGCTTGGAATGACCAAATCCAAAATTTATGGCCAATTCTTCTTTGCGGAAGCAACTGTAACAGGTAACGTCTACCTTGATATGCTTCAGCAGTTTGTCGAACCACAGCTTCTTGATGATGGCATTCTTGATAATGTTGTGTTTCAACAAGATGGAGCACCATAAATTTTGGATTTGGTCATTCCAAGCCACACGTTAACTTTTGGAGAGTCTCTTTGCCATTCTATGACTTCAGACGGTCTTTCATTGGAACAGATAATGAAAAAATCATGAAAATAAAATTATGAAAAAAATTTAGAAATTTATCCATTTTTAACACATATTAAACATAATAAACATAAATAAAAGTGTTTTTAAAAAATTTGTCCGATTTCATTGAAATAGATAGTTCATTCTGGGACACCCTGTATATATACACACACACACATATTTTTTATATCTATATATATATACACACAATATATTTTATTTATTTATATATATATATATATATATATATATATATATATATATATTAATACAATGACAGTTCATATACTAAGGATAAAAATATATACAATTGATTAGAAATAATACTGCAATGTCGAAGTTAAGTGGAGCTACATACAGACGTTTTCGTACCAAGAAGTCCATAGCTTAGAGCAGGGGTCACCAACCTGGGCGGTAGCGCCCACTAGTAGGCTCACATTAAAGTTAATTAAACATTTATTTCATTATTTATTTTATCGATTATGTTGATTCATTCTTTTTTATTTAAGTTGTGCGATAAGCTTTTTTAATTTTCAAAAAATCGTAAAAGTGGGCGGTGAACAAAAACAAAGGGTGGTGACCCCTGGCTTAGAGGATAAATGGCAGGACTCATGGATACCTTGGATGATCGGGTTGGTTGATTTCTTAATTCTTTGCAGTAGACTCTATTGAGCACGTCTTGTTACCTCCGGGAAGCTCGGGACATTGCGGGTAGCAAACATTTGCGAAGCTGAGCATCTCGGGGGTAATTTATGTAAGTCTAAAAGACCTGTTGTACAGCAAATTTAGAGTTTTGCCAGAACCTTTTTTATAATTCACCCGCAGTTGCTGTCCGCATATATTACTGCAGAAAGTACGAAAGAGAGTGTCTTTAGCTTCACTTGTACAGAAACGAAAGTTCCTTATGGTCATATTCGCTTTAGCACACAGGCTTCGAGATTGTTTTCTTATATCCGAGTCATCACTCAAGGAGCTGGTAATAGTTTGACCCAAACACTTAAACTCTTGTACTTCCTCAATTACTTCACCATTCATTTTAAACTTTATATCAGCTGGCTGATTGCAGCTTTTAGGATGAAATTGCATAACCTTAGTTTTTGTAACATTAAAAAGAATATCATGTTTCTGCGAATACACTTCGCAGACAATTAGTAGCCGATCCAGACCTTTAACAGATGGACTTATTAACACCATATTATCGGCATAAACTAAGTTATTTATCCTTGTGTTATCTATACAACATCCCACTGTTGCCTCACTAAGTGAAGCAATTAATCCGTCGATATACACATTAAACAGCAAAGGGGTGAGCAAGGAGCCTTGTCTCACCCCGCAAGAGGAGCCAAAACACTCGGATAGTACATTGCCCCACCTAACAGTGAAAGATTGGTGGGAATACCAAAATTTCAATAAATTTAATATGTACATGGGAACCTTCCTGTCTTCTAGTTTTGCAAAAAAAATATTGTGGTTCACCCTATCATATGCCTTACTTATATCAAGGAAACAGCTATAAATGGTTGAATTACTGTCAATGTATTTAGATATTGTTTCTTTAAGTACATAGATACACGGGTCAGTTGAGTGGGACCTTTTAGAGACAAACTGATTAGGACATGTCCATAGGAAATCATATAATCGGAGTAACAAGAGTTTTTCTAGTAGTTTCGAGAAGCAGGAAGCGACAGCAATAGGCCTGTAATTATTGCTGGACAGAATGTCTCCGTACTTATTTTTGACCAGGGGCAAGATATATACCCTCATGAACTCTGCAGGGATATAGCTATGAGCAAGCATGGCTGATAGGAGCAATGATATATGCAGACATACTACGTCATTTGCATATTTCAAGTGCTCATTCGATGAGTCATCTACCCCTGACGCAAACCAGTCTTTAATTCTTTAATTAACCTCTTTACTTCAGAAAATGATATCAAAGTATTTTCCCTTGTCCCTCCCTCAATCGTTTCGCTGCAATCGATCTTAAAATTATCCCTACTCACATTGTTAAGAATGTTAGAATAGTGGGTTTTCCACAGCTTTGCAATTTGATCCTCCCCCAACACCCCATCGATTGTCGGAGGGAGGACATTTTTGACACCCGTTTGATTCTTAATAAATTTCCAAAATTTGTTATTATCGTTATTTATGCGAGCTTCACAGGCTTTTGATGCTCGAATAGACTCTTCTTCCTGTTTGCATCGCCTTATGGCCGCCTTATACTGACCACGACTTCTACTCATATTCAAGTACACTGGTCCTAATCTGGGTCTACCATGAAAGCACCACAAATCATAGGCGTCTTTCGATTCCCTCGTCAGGGGGGCAATAAAATCATTCCATCCAGGAATAATCTTAGTATGATAGTTGTAAGATTTAATCAGGGGGCTTCCTGCTTCTCTTAACATGGATATTATCTTACTATAATATCTATCTATGAGTTTACAGTGAGAATCATTTGAGCAAGGATTATTACAGGCAAGGTGCAAAATTTCTAAATTATTAAAGAGGTGACATGTTCTCTCTTTGTATTCTATTCTCTACTGCATCGTAACATTGGACCAATCGACGCGATTATTCTTACCAATTGAGTTCTTGTTAAGTTGTGTTGCGCATGAATTGGTAACGTTAATTAATATTTCTAATGGTCTATGATCAGAAAGAAGGAAATCATGCAGAATATGAACTCTAACAATTCGATCCTTTAGATTATTACTAGTGAGACAATGATCAATCCACCTGGTGGTACCACTCATATCACTAACGTATGTAAAATTACCACTGGCTACCCCAAATACATCCCCATCACTTATACTTAAATTGGCCGACTCGCACATGTTACCCAATTCTACAAAGAATTCCGAGTTCACATGTGCGGTAAAGTCCCCCATTATTATAGAGTGAGAATATTTGGGGTTATCTGATAATGACTTAATTTTGTAGAGCAAATCAATGTATTCATCTAGATTACTGCCGTTGTTTTATGGTAAATAGCAGTTTACAATTAATATGCAATCATTGTTCACTTGTAATTCAATGCCTAACAACCTTACATTATCGCTTGTTAAAATTTTTATATGTTTTGACAAATTTTTCCTTATTAAGAAAGCAACACCACCAAAAGGCCTACCGTACATTAATTCATCTGACAAGTCTACTGCTGATGACGCATGGTACATAAAGTCATCATGGATGGTAGAGAGGAATTTTAGCTCTTGCTTAGGTAGCCAGTGCCCTTGCAGGAGTATCAAATCTGCACTGTTGAATTCCTCACTGACCTTAAATTATATGAGACTATTTTCAACAAGTTATCCGCCTTGACTGATAGAGAATTTATTATTAGTAAGATTATTATTATTATACACAGTACAACTTTCAGGCATTACCGTTAGGGCGCCTATTATTATTATTATTATTATTATTTTTATTATTATTATTATTATTATTATTATTTTGCCTGTTATCAAATCTCCTGCAAAAGTGAATAAACTCCTTAACAACAATCCCGTCTGGCCATTGACTCATATTATACGGGATGAAATGCGCATTTACATCTTTAATTATTACTTTAAATGAGTTATAATACGGAGATTTCGTGTTTAGTTTATTAACTATCAACATACTGTGTTCACCAATGACTTCTTCCATCATGTGTCGAATATCGCTTGCCTCGTTCGAGAGCTGAATTCGCGACACAAAGAGGGTGAGATTCCCCATCGGTGGCCTCGCCGCGGAGACCGGTTGAGGAAACCTTCGGGAAGGGTGCCTGTTAACAGTTACCCACCCGTCGTCCTCCTCCCTCGATCTCCCTGAGGCAGGGTTCGCCTGCCTGTGGGATGGGTGGCAGAACCATTGGGGGATAGTAGGCCCTCCCTTAGTCTGTGGCTTGGTGAGGGTCTGTTAGCGGTGTTTATACCCTGATGGCCGCGCGTGCCCCTCCTTCTTCGGTGGGATGGGGGGGAACTGCGCACAGAGCGAGCCGTAATCGAACAACTCTCCTCTGCAGTGGGAGGCAGGGAAGAGGGCAATGATGCCTTGTCTCTCGGCATTGGACCGCCCCTGTTCCTCATTGTGAAATCGGGAGCAGGGGTCCTTTCCTGAACGGGATGGGAGTTAACCGCTACCCCTGCATGCTGCGTTTCCACCCCACCTTCAGGGGGGGAGTTGGAGGCGGGGATTTCGTTTCCCTCGCTGCCCGACGCGCTTCTTGGAGATCAGGCTTGCTGAACTACTTCCGAGTAACTGGGCTTTGGGAGGAGCGTCTCTTTCAACGCATCTAACTCTGACCGGAAATGTTCTAGCGAAATCGCGTTTTTCTGATTTGACACCACGTATTGGTGTTTCAGTTCAACTATCGACTTTTGCACCTCATTATACTGTTTGAGGAGCACCGCGACGTCTACGTCACCCATAGAGATTACCGGTATTCTATGGAAGTTAGTAACGTAAAAGGTAATATTATTCTCATTATCCCGGAGGGTCGACACTTTATTTATAATGTCTTTCAGGGTATTCTCGTTTTAGAATTACCTCTACGAGTTGGGAGGGAGCACCGAACAGGGTGTTTAATTGTACCCTCGCATGTTCTATTTCTTCTGAATCATAAAAATCATGACAGACAGATACAAGAAGGTCTGACCTAATATGATCTACTTTGTCAATATAAAACATAACAAGGATTTTCTACAAGATTTACAGCAGACGACCCCATTGTATCTGTAACGGCTTGCGGGGGAGCGTAGCTGGTGGGGGTGGTTGGGGGTGGAGATGGGGGGAACGCCGAAAGGGGTCCCACTTTCGTCCCTTTAAATCATGCTCGGGATACCAACGGTTCGATGTTCAGGCATCTTTTCACATTAATTATGTAACTATTTCTATGACACAAAAAGTATACACGCGGAGTCACTGTACGATTATACCGTAATGAAACATACATTTCCCGCGATCACCGTCAAAACTTTTACTATTAAACGGAAATTCGCAGTGTATATGATGGGGGTAGGGCGGGAGAGGGGAACGGGATGGGGATGCTAAAAGGAGTGCCCACTCCTTGTCCCTTTAAAACATGTAAGCGTGTAAGTTTGTAAATATATCTAAAGTAATAAAACCTATTTATTTGCTTGGTCTTTCATTTAAGATTTCAGAGCCTTTCCTGGCCTTTTGAAAATATTTTGAACCGTTTATGTAGTTAAAATTCACGTTCATTCGTTTCGTTCGTTCATTCGTTCGTAATTTTAAAGGGCTCACTCGCTCGTTCGTTCGTATGCCCGCTATTTCAAGGTCACTGTTTATACCTCATAGGTCCAAGAAGGTAGTGCCGGATGTCGCTAGAAAATTTTGAGGATATATTATATGTATTATTATTAATTAAGTATTGTGGACCATCTAATAAGATTGTAACTGGGTAATATTGGCATTTGATAGTAAGCCGGAGCACAAAACTGACAAGCGTCACATATATATATATATTATATATATATATATATATATATATATATAGCAAAAAGTTGATGGCTCTCACAAATGAGTTTATGCTGACACAGGAGATAACAGAAAATACCAGAAAAAATAACTGCCTGGCTCTGGCACTCACGAATAACGTGAACGTGATTGCCGATTTAAAAATAACCCCAACCATTATCTCAGACCACAACTTAATCGAGCGAGATATCAACAAATATGACGACAGCATTAAAAGCCAATACACATATTGTGGAAAGAAGTAAATTCGGGGCCTTTAACTTAAACTCGAAGACTATAAATCGGGAAGCAATCAGATCGCACATGGCCCAAATAGAATGGAGAACAATTTTCGAGAATGAAACAACTGAAGAAATGCTAACAACCTTGGAAGAAAAAACGCTGAGAATTTTAGAAAAATATGCTCCGAAATCACAGCCAAAAGGAAAGAGGAGCTGGCTAGAGAGGCAAAAGAGAAGACTATTCTGCAAAAGAAAGAGAGTGGAGGCGAAGTTAGGTACCTGCGGAGATAATGACAGGAAAACAATAAAAGAAAAACTGGAGGGTATCGATGGGAAATAAAAGCCATGATTAAGGACCATAAAGAGAGGGAAGAGGAAAAGGCAGTAGAAGCAATAAAGGAAAATCCAAAATACTTCTATAGCTATGCAAAATGGAAAACAAAAACGCGCGCCGCTATTGGGCCCTTAAGACGGGAATTAATGAACTAACCGACGATCCAAAAGAAATGTCTGATACATTGAGAGCTCAATATGAATCAGTTTTCAGTACCCCAAAAAGTGACAAAGCGATACCTGACATAAATGCATTCTTTGAAGAGGAATTGCAAGGAGAGTATATAACAGACTTTGATTTTACACCAGAAGATGTAGCGAGAGCTATAGGACAAATAAAACCACATTCAGCTGCAGGTCCGGACAATTGGAACGCATTATTGATTAAAAACTGTAAAAATGAAATAGCTACACCTTTATACTGGATATGAAGAAGATCCCTAGACACTTGGGAAATACCGAGCATCTTGAAAAGAGCAAACATTGTCCCTATATATAAAGGAGGGAACAGATCTCAAGCAAAGAATTATAGACCAGTGTCATTGACGTCCCACCTCACCAAAGTATTTGAAAGAATAGTTAGAGAGAAAATTTGTGATTTCCTGGAGACACGGGAAAGATTCAGCGAAAATCAGCATGGATTCCGATCAGGTAGATCATGCCTATCACAACTAATAGAACACTACAACAATATCCTAGATGCATTGGAAGGCAATGACAACTACGATGTTATATAGACAGATTTTGCTAAAGCTTCCGATAAATGTAACCATGGTATAATAGCACATAAAATTAAATATATGGGAATAACAGGCAATGTGGGAAAATGGATCTACAACTTCCTTAGAGATCGTCTGCAGGTCGTCAAAATTCAAGGTATATCATCATCAGAATCAGAAGTACGCAGCTCAGTACAACAAGGGACAGTACTGGCCCCACTCCTGTTCATTATCATGCTAACAGATATAGACAGCGGAGTAAAGAGCAACAGTATAGTAACATCCTTTGCAGATGATACAAATATCAGCAGAAAAATCAGCGATGTACATGACGTGGAGGCCTTGCAGAGGGACACGAACAAAATATACAAATGGTCAGAAGACAACAACATGTCATTCAACGCCGAGAAATTTCAGCTCTATGCTCCAGATAGACGGAAATTCAGAGAAGCACGAAAGCGATCGATCTCGGGAAAATAATGAGAGATGATGCGAAATTCGAAACACAAAATCAGGTAGCGATAAATAAAGCAAAAAGATTCGCGGGACAGCTAATAAGAACGTTCAAGAGAAGGGACAGGACAGTAATGATTCCCCTGCTAAAAACACTGATTATACCAAAACTTGAATACTGCTCAGTTTTGACGTCCCCATATAAAAAGGAAGAAACTAATAAACTAGAAGAAACGCAAGGGCATTTCACAGCCAAGATTGATGGCTGCAAAGAACTCAACTACTGGGAAAGACTACGTAAACTAAATCTGTACTCACTGGAAAGAAGAAGAGAGAGGTACATCATAATCTACATATGGAAAATGATCGAAAAACTGGTACCAAACCTAAAACTAAACCCAATTACCATTCAAACAACACTGGAAAATAGGAAAGGCAGAATGTGTAGTGTTCCCAAATTAAAGGCCCGACAAGGGACCTCCTCAACCGTGAAGGAAAATAGCTTGGTTGTCAGGGGGCCAAGACTTTTCAACCAGCTTCCTAAGGACCTCATAAACGTAACGGAGGTCAAAGTTGAATTCTTCAAGAAAAGACTGGATGCCTGGCTCAGGACAGTACCAGATGAGCCGGGCGTGCCTGGCTATGTACGATGGAGAGCGCAAGAAAGCAACTCGCTCCTCCACCAGTCCAGACCTAGAGGCGGGGCCACCAGCTTGACCTCCGTGTGAAGAGAGACCAACGCACGAAACAACAAAAGGTAAGGTAAGGTGTATATATATATATAAAATATATAATTATATATATATATATAATTATATATAAATACATATATAATATATAAATAATTATATATAAATATATATGATATATATATTATATATTTATATATAAAAAATTATATATAAATATATATATATATATATATAATATATATAAAATTATATAAATATATATAATTACATATAAATATATATAAGATATATAATGTGTGTGTATATATACTGTATATATATATATATATATCATATATTTATATATATTATATACAGGGTGTCTCAAAAGTCACTATCTATTTCGGTGACATTAGATGTTTTTTTTTAAAATGCTATGCTGGCATAAAGGTATGTACTTCTTGTGCAAATTTGTGTATTTAAAAAAGTTAATTGGTTTATTTCTTGACATGCTTGAACAATTCCTCGAACCTCAACTTCTTACAGATGGCATTCTTGACACAGTAGTTTTTCAGCAGGATGGAGCACCGTGCCATTATGCAATAATTGTACGTGATTATCTTGACAGACGCTTCCCCGGTCGCTGGATTGGTCGTGGAGGAACACAACCATGGGCAGCACGTTCACCCGATTTAACACCATTAGATTTTTTCGCCTGGGGTTTCATTAAGTCTAAGGTGTACACTGGTAGAAGAATTAGTGATGTAGCCGAACTTCGAAATCGTATTACCGATGCAGTTCAGAAAATAACACCTCAAATGCTGGAAAGTGTGTTCCGGGAAACAACTTATCGCTTTGAGCTCTGTAGAGATACTGAAGGTCGCCATGTGGAGACAGATAAATAAATAGCACTAATTCTTTGTGGCACTTACTTTGAAATAAATATATTTTTCATGTCTTAAACCAGTTTTTCGTAATTCCCATTATTTTTCAAAATAGATAGTGACTTTTGAGACACCCTGTATATCTTATATATATTTATTTATGTATATAATGTTATAATGTTATAATGTTTCAGATCAACAAAGACCCTAGGATCCACTCATGGCTGGTCTACCTAACTGTGTTCGTAATTGGGTATTGTGCATGTCCTCCGTGGTGGCGGAGGGGACCTACAATTTTACGTGGGTTCCGAACCACAAAGAACATAAGAAAATGAAATTTTTATAGTGGGCACACTAGGGGCCACTTCGGCCCATCGAGGTGGATCTTTAAATGGGGTGTGTAAGGAAAGAGAGTATCCCCTAACCCAAGATGCTGCCTCCCTATATCAAACAACACTTGTAAAACTATGTTTTCTTAAATTTGTTCTACATCTTGGCTTAAATAATTTCATACTATGACCACTAGTCTGGTTATTGTGATCTTTAATGAAAAGAGAATCAAAATCTCTTATCCAACATTTAATTTTATTACCTTAAACTATACACAGTCTATTAACATATGCGTCTAATCGATTTTTAAACATGTTCATAGACGTGCTACTAATTACTTCTACCGGCAAACTATTCCAGCTATTTACTATTCTATGCGTAAAAAAGTTTTTGGCAACTGCTGTCTCGAACCTTCTACTTGTCAACTTACAGCCGTTATTTCTAGTCCTATTATATTGAGATATTTCGAAAAAGCTATCTCTGTCTACGTTATCGAACCCATTCATAATTTTGAAAACCTGGATTAGATCACCCCTTAGCCTCCTAATCTCGAGTGTAGTCAATTTTAACTCTTTAAACCTATTCTCGTACGACTTCGACCTAAGCGACGGAATCATCTTAGTTGCTCGTCTTTGAACTCTTTCGATTTTGTCTATATCTTTGCGGATATGCGGATTCCAAAATTGGATCGCGTACTCCAAATGGGGTCTAACTAATGATTTATAAAGAGGAACTATAATATCGCGCGATTTGTACTAAAAATTACGAGCTATAAAACCAAACACTTTGTTCGCTTTATTGACCGCTGCTAAACTTTGTTTCGCTACTTTTAAATCACCAGTGACTATAACTCCTAAATCTTTTTCCTGCTCTACGCTTATCAACTCTTTCCCTGACATACTATACGCAAAACTACCGTTACGCGAACATATATGTAAAATTTTGCACTTATCGACGTTAAATCTCATTTGCCGTGTGACTGACCAATCATCGACTTTGTTCAGATCTTCCTGGATTTTACCTCTATCTTCGTCATTAATCGCCCTACCACCCAACTTCGTGTCATCCGCAAACTTTGAAACTGTACTGACCAGGCCGACATTTAAATCGTTAATATATATAAAAAAAAAGCAAGGGGCCCAATACAGAACCCTGAGGAACGCCACTCGCTACATTAGCCCAACACGACTCCGCTCCATCAACGACCACCCTCTGTTTCCTATCTCGCAACACTCTTCTATCCAGTTTATTACTACACCCCTGATTCAATGAGCCTTAGTTTTCTCATTGAGTCTTTTGTGCGGTATGGTGTCAAATGCTTTTTGAAAATCTAAATACACTACATCAGCCGCCCGATGACTATCGTAAGCGTCAACCACGCTTTGAAAAAATTCTAAAAGACTAGTTGAGCAAGATTTGTTTCGCCTAAAACCGTGGTACGTATTTCTAACTAAGTTATGCAATTCTAAGTTTTCGACTATACGATCCCTAATTATTGATTCCAGTTGCTTACCTACAACAGACGTGAAACTGATTGGCCTATAATTTCCCGCCGCACCTTTATCGCCTTTCTTAAAGATAGGTGTTACGTTTGCTAACTTGAAATTATCTGGTACACACCCCTCAGAAATAGACGCATTAAAAATCTTTGTTAGCGGCACAACAATGCTATCTTTTAATTCTTTTAGTTGTATGGGATATATGGAATCCGGCCCCGGTGATTTACGCGTTTTCATTTTATCAATATAGCGCATTACCCCTCTTTCACTAACCACAATATTATCCAAAATATTACCATTATCAAAGGGTGTTATGTCTATGACCGTAGGGATATTCGTTACATCTTCTATAGTAAAAACTGACGTAAACAATTCGTTTAGCAAGGTAGCCATTTCCTTGTTTTCAGAAACTAGATTTCCGTTAACATTTTTCAACGGCCCCAAGACACTTTTTACTGGATTTCTATTGTTGACGTATTGAAAGAATCGCTTGGGGTTTTCTTTTCTGTCACGAGCTATGGAGATTTCAAATTCGCGCTTGGACTTTTTTATCACACTTTTCGCTTCACGCCTTAGAGATATGTTGTTGTTTCGTAACCACAAATTGTCTTTATCGCACTTATGTAGCCTATAAGCCCTATATCTACTCTTTATAATGTCTCCTACACTAGAAGTAAACCACAAGGGCTTGTTATTTACTTTCGCACCCTTAATTTTGTACAGTACACATTCCTCATTTATAATCCTAAATACTGTTTCAAACGATTCCCACATTAGTTTTGCGTTGGAGTTCCCCATTACGTTTTCCCAATTGACGTGTGACAATTTATTTCGAAATTTACAAAAGTCTGCATGCTGGAAGTTAGGAATTTTAGTCGAGTTTGCTGGTTTCGAGTGACTTACTGAGAGGACAAACTCTACCATATTGTGATCGCTATTGCTTAACGGTTCTATT
Organism: Bathynomus jamesi; assembly: GCA_023014485.1. Classification (NCBI taxonomy): domain Eukaryota; kingdom Metazoa; phylum Arthropoda; class Malacostraca; order Isopoda; family Cirolanidae; genus Bathynomus; species Bathynomus jamesi. Next base: position 29,328 of record JAJOZX010005333.1, read on the forward strand.
ACTTGAAGATCAGTAATTAGCCTATAATCAGTAGTTATTACTAAATCTAAAATACTGTCTAACCTCGTAGGTTCCTCAACCTTTTGAATAAGAAAGCTATCCTCGAGAAAATTAACTAAACGATTACCTTCCGCGTCTCCCTGCATTGTATCGTAATTCACGTTAGCGCAATTAAAGTCACCCATAACTAAGGCCTGCTCACTACCTATCATTCTTTTTAGTTCACGATATAACGCTTCGTCCGTATCAGCTGTTTGATTAGGGGGCCTTTATATAACCGCAACAACAAGTTTGAAATCGTTCAATTTAAGTTCTGCTATAGTCGAAGGTATTGGTTCTGGAATTGTGTGCTTTACTTCTATAACGTTTGCTATATTATCTTTGATATACAACATAACACCGCTTCCTCGACTACCTATTCTGTTTTTAACAAAAAGTCTATAACCTCTAATTTGATACTACCCTACAAAGTCACGTGTTTCAGTGCTAAGCCACGATTCATTTATTGCAATTAAATCAGTCTTTGCAAGCAATTAAGGAAAAAAATCATTTATTTTATTTCGTAAGCTACGAGCATTTAAGGATAGAACCTTCAAATTGTTTGTAATTGCGACACCTTGGCGAGCGCAGGGGAAATTTATTTGAATTTACGCTGGGACCGTTCGAGTTACGGCAGCCTGAAAAGAAGAGACACCCCATTTAAAGAGATTCCTCTGCCGAGCGGTGCCCCCCATAGTACTGTGAGGTATTGAAACACTCATGATCTTCACTTGCCCCACAAACACCTTGAAATGGGAGACCCAAAATGGGTGCACACACATTTCTACTTTAATGTACAGTCTTTACAGCTACACCTACACTTTTCCTCCTAAGTATATATATTGTAATGTATATGGTTGTAAATTTTGACTTGGTCCGCAATCGATATGGACTGTGACTTATTTTTGGTTGGCAAGATAACACTGGTCAACACTCATTTTATTGCCAATCATATTAGAGTGATTTTGGGGTAACTTTGTGGTGCTGATTCCGAATATGACATCGGTTTTGCTAGATTGGCTCTAATTTATGAGATAATTGGTATCCCATTCAAACACGTAAAAATGCAAAACATTTAATGTTCAGGCGGAGCCTACTTACTGGTTGGGTGGCCGATGACTTATATACGGAGGGGGAATATTCTAGAATGATCGATGAGTAAACACTAAGAATATTCGCGTGTCTCACCATCTAGAATGTTCCGGTAGTTTCCCATATGCACGCGTTATGGTTACGTTTCCTATTAATTGAGGGTATTCATCATCTCAAGAACTAGAGCCAAATCTGAAAAACTACTTTCATTTTGGAATTCAGCAACCCCAAAATACCCTAAATTCGTACGAATTTCCTTGGCAACGAAACAAAAAAAAATTTTTGTTGACCTGTGTAATAGTATTGATGGATACCGTAATGAAATTGACTGGATTCTTTGGATCTGATGTACTTGCATGTCGGTTATAAATAGATATAGAGTGTAACATATTTGTGGATAGTAGTCTATTATGACTTGATCCTCTGGATCCAGAGATTCTATCTTTAGTTTTAAATCGATAATTAATTAGTTTTAAATTGATAATTATTTAGTTTTGTAAAAATTGGTCGTTGCCAATGTACAGGCAGTTTTTACATAAATTTCTTATGTTCTTGTGGTTCGGAACCCACGTAAAATTGTAGGTCCCCTCCGCCACCACGGAGGACATACACAATACACAATTACGAACACAGTTAGGTAGACCAGCCATGAGTGGATCCTAGGGTCTTTGTTGGTCTGAAACATTATAACATTATGAAATAGTCTTCCTAAACGCGCAGCTCCAACGTCATTAAGATGAAGTTCATCTCCGAGGAACAAGTCCCTCCTGCCGTAGAAACTGTTCCAAAAATTCGCAAAATGCACTCCTTCATGTTGGCAAAGGGACTTTAGGTTATTGTTAATATAGGTCGCCTTGCTGTAGAAAGCGTTACGTTGGATAATTCGAGGAAGTATACCTGCTAAAACAATCTTATTAGTTTTTTCCTTTAATCGCTCTATTAAGTCCCTGTACCTAGCCAGCAGTTCTTCCGATCTAGAATTTAAAACGTTAATAGTACCGACATGAATAACATACGTTGTGTCCTCAGCGGTACCGTCTGTAAAAGGTCAACACTAATAGTTATATCCTCCACCCTTGCACCAGGGTAGCAGTAACGGCGCCTACGACGATGGTTTCTCCCACAGAATTCCTCGAGCTGCCCTCGAACAATGGAATCGCCAACGAGTCGTATTTCCGGTTCATCAGCATTTTCGAAACCTAAAACAGAAAACTTATTGTTTGTTATTACTGGTAGAAAAGTCTTAGGTTTTCTCAATGGGGCTCCATTACACACTCGAACGAAGGGTTGGGAACTAGGGGAAGAGAGAGGGCTATTAGGACTATTTATATTATTAGTAGAAACTGAGGCAGGAGGGTTCGTAACTGGAGTCTCAAGGGATTCTAATTTTGCCGTCAAGAGCATCACGCTTTCTTCAAGCCTAACTCTGGCCTCCCTCTCACGTTTTAACTCGTTCCTCAGCACTTCCATGCTTGAGCACCACCTGCAAACTAACTATTCATTATTATTAGCCATTGTAAACGCGTAAGCGGCAAATTTCCATTCACAGCGACTGCAAGTACTTGACGGGGGTGCCATGCTCTCAATTAGTTAAAAAACAAAAAACAAAAAACGAGCGGTTGGAAATTAGTAAATTACAACGTAGGTCTACCGCGTGCTTATTGCGCCGTCACCTGAGCAAACCCGCAAAATTGTTCCTGAAACGCAGAAACAGTTTCTTGTAAAATAAATTTATACTAAATGAATATATAATTAAGCTACCGACGAAAGATTTGTAAACGAAAGAGTATTAATAGTACTTTTCTGTCCGCGATTCGACGGACTTTTTTCCTTTTTACCCACGGTATGTGACCACACTCTACCTGACCTCCCGAAGGAAGGGAAAATGAACCTTATGACCCCTCGTTTTCTGATAGATTTGAAAAACAAACAAGGCAAGCCACGTGCACTCTCTTTAGTTTAATCAAATAATATAGTACTGAATAAAGTCAATAGATGAATTATATTCGTTAATGAATGATTAGTAACACGAAGTAATTTAGTTAAGAACGCATCAAACACTATTTTTTTTTAAAGACACCTCAACGAAAACCACTTATTCAAGTGGTAACACTGGACACTCGATAAAACATTATCGATATAACATTATAACATATATATATAATATATATATATGTATATATATATATATATTATATTATATTATATTATATATATATTATATATTTATATATATACAGGGCGTCCCAAAAAAATGTATACACACTTTAAATAATTATAAAGGCAGTGTTTATTAAAATACATTTCATTTTCAAAATGTAATAGAATCTACAGACATTATTTAATTGTTTTGTCAACGCCTGTTTTCAAACACGTCCGTTCTGGTCCAGGCACTGCTGATAACGCGAAGAAATGGAATCGCAAACATCACGAAGCATTTCGTTTGGTATTTGTGTGCATTCTCGTTCAATGGCTGCTCTCAATTCAGCGACTGTTGCAGGTTTTATAGCGTAGACTTTGTCTTTTAAGTATCCCCATAAAAAAAAGTCTAGTGGTGTGAGGTCTGGTGAACGCGGAGGGTATTCTACGAAACCCCTTCGTCCAATCCACATCCACATCGTGCCAAGTACCACTCGCAATACTCCACTCTTCGGTCCGGATCATCTTCATTAATAGCATGGACTAATCTTGGAATGTAACTTTTCCATTGACAGCGCTTCAAAATGCGTTGGACAGACGATTCTGAAATTCCTACCTCACGACTCGCTTGCCGCACAGATTTTCTTGGACTTTGGTGATACGTTTCCAGTACTCCTTCTTGCTTTGTGGGGCTTGTCGATGTCCGTGGTCTTCCGGAACGCTTCTTGTGGACATTCTGAACAGTTCCATCGGCTTCAAACTTATCTCTAATTCGAGTGATGGTAAGTCGCGTTGGTGGATCTGTTTGAAACTCCCTCCTAAACTAGGCTGACCATACGTACCGTTTTTTTTTATGTGTTCTGTCACTGAAGAATAATTGTAAGCTCAATATGTTTATGTACTTACTTTTTCATGAATACAGAATATTACATAACCCCCGTCCCTTTTTTGCCATCCCAATGTCCCGTTTTTGTCTCAAGGAAATATGGTCAGCCTATCCTAAACTGTCTTTGCACTTCAACTGCGTTTTCACACTTCCAGTAGCATTTTAGAATGAATTTCCTTTGTTCAAAGCTTAGTCTGACTGCCATTATTAATTCTAATGGGTTTAACTTTGAAAGAAAGAAACATCAATTGAGCTATCAGCTGTTAAAGTGTGTATACATTTTTTTGGGACGCCCTGTATATATATATATATATATAAAATATATTATATATTATATATTATATATATATATATATATATATATATATTATATATATATATATATATATATATATATATATATATATATATACTTATAATATATATATATAAGATATATATATATATATATATATATTATATATATATATATATATATATATATATATATTATATATATACATATACAATATATATATAATTATAAATATATATATATATATATATACGTACATATACATACATACACATATATATACATATATATATATATGTATAATTATAAATATATATATATATATATATATATATATATATATACTGCCAGTGCCAGTGACGCTTCTCAGTTTTGTGCTCCGTCTTACTATCAAATTAACAGGGTTTAAATTCAGTGAACTGGTATGTTACCTATATAATAAAATTTGTAAATGTGCCAAGATTACCCAGCTACAATCTTATTAGATGGTCCACAGTACTTAATTAATAATAATACATATAATATATCCTCAAAATTTTCTAACGACATCCGGCACTACCTTCTTGGACCTATGAGGAGGGAGGTAAACAGTGACCTTGAAATAGCGGGCATACGAACGAACGAGCGGGTGAGCCCTTTGAAAAATTACGAACGAATGAACGAACTAAACGAATGAACGAGTGAATTTTAACTATATAAACGGTTCAAAATATTTTCAAAAGGCCAGGGAAAGGCTCTGAAATCTTAATTGAAAGACCAAGCAAATAAATAGGTTTTATTACTTTAGATATATTTACAAACTTACACACTTACATGTTTTAAACTTAAAGGGACAAGGAGTGGGCACTCCTTTTAGCATCCCCATCCCGTTCCCCTCTCCCGCCCTACCCCCATCATATACACTGCGAATTTTCCGTTTAATAGTAAAAGTTTTGACGGTGATCGCGGGAAATGTATGTTTCATTACGGTATAATCGTAGAGTGACTCGTGTGTATACTTTTTGTGTCATAGAAATAGTTACATAATTAATGTGAAAAGATGCCGGAACATCGAACCGTTGGTATTCCGAGCATGATTTAAAGGGACGAAAAAGTGGGACCCCTTTCGGCGTTCCCCCCCATCACCACCCCCAACCAGCCTCCACTAGCTACGCTCCCCCACAAGCCGTTACAGATACAATGGGGTCGTCTGCTGTAAATCTTGTAGAAAATCCTCTGTTATGTTTTATGTTCGACAAAGTAGATCATATTAGGTCAGACCTTCTTGTATCTGTCTGTCATGATTTTTATGATTCAGAAGAAATAGAACATGCGAGGTACAATTAAACACCTGTTCGGTGCTTCCCTCCCAACTCGTAGAGGTAATTCTAAAAACGAGAATACCCTGAAAGACATTATAAATAAAGTATCGACCCTCCGGGATAATGAGAATAATATTTCCTTTTACGTTACTAACTTCCATAGAATACCGGTAATCTCTGTGGGTGACGTAAACGTCGCGGTGCTCCTCAAACAGTATAATGAGGTACAAAAGTCGATAGTTGAACTGAAACACCAACACGTGGTGTCAAATCAGAAAAACGCGATTTCGATAGAACAGTTCCGGTCAGAGTTAGATGCGTTGAAAGAGACGCTCCTCCCAAAGCCCAGTTACTCGGAAGTAGTTCAGCAAGCCAGATCTCCAAGAAGCGCGTCGGGCAGCGAGGGAAACGAAATCCCCGCCTCCAACTCCCCCTTGAAGGTGGGGTGGAAACGCAGCATGCAGGGGTAGTGGTCAACCCCCCTCCCGTTCAGGAAAGGACCCCTGCTCCCGATCTTACAATGAGGAACAGTGACGGTCCAATGCCGAGAGTCGAGGCATCATTGCCCTTTTCCCTGCCTCCCACTGCAGAGGAGAGGTGTTCGATTACGCCTCGCTCGGTGCGCAGTTATCTCCCCTCCCACCGTAGAAGGAGAGGCACGCGCGGCCGTCAGGGTATAAACACCGCTAACGGGGGTCTACACAACCCAATGAGGAAGTTGTGAGTTTTCGAAATAGGCAGACTCCTTTCTCACATTGCTACGGGGATTAATTCAACTGGTAGATACGTGAGAAGGGCGGGACTAAAACTCACATTCTCACCCCTCGCATAGATGTTACCTACCCATTGAAGCTCACGAGATTTAGGCGCTTTTTTAGCCCAATCCGCGGCTTTCCATCTTCGACCTATTGCCGATCGCTAGCCTTAGGGGCCACCCTAGGCACCGGGGAGATAGCTGCTCCAATGAGCCGAGGCGTTAGTTGCGCGATTGATGGAAAATTTTGGGCACAGTCATAGGCCCTATCCGCGCTACTTATAAGTCAACGCGTGGGTTATACAGGGGTCTGCGGCCGGGCTGGGCTCACCCCGGCCCTACCTTTTGATAGGTGCTATTAGACACGGTCAAACTTCGATAGGTACCCGGGGGGAACCGAGAATTAATTGAACGGCTACAGCGGCTGCTTTACGCGGCTACGAGCACCATTCGCAAAATTCTCCAGGTTGTCCGGTACCACGATTAGACTTATCGGGCGATCCCTTGACTCCGGGAACCCAATACCGCCCGGAGATACGCGATCTCCGGCGGGCCTATCCATAGGCTAAAGGATAGGGGAGAAGATTTCCCCCCGACTACTAGCCCGAAACTGGAATCATAGGCTAACCGACGGGGTGCAATGGTCGGTCACGTGTCAAAACTTCAACTCCAACATCGGTAGGGGATGGGGGATCTCCTGAGCCCCGCACCCCTTCGTAAATTCTTTCGAAACCTATGCTGAGGGGGAGTAACCGGTCGTTCCCCGATAGGGACATAGGTCCTGTACCCGGGGAACTCACGTAATGTCAGTTTTACTCTCACGACAGACCCTCACCAAGCTACAGAGTAAGGGAGGGGCCTCCTATCCCCCAAAGGTTGTGCCACTCATCCCCCATGAAGGCGAACCCTGCCTCAGAGAGATCGAGGGAGCAGGACGGGTGGGTAACTGTTAATAGGCGCCCGTCCCAAAGGTCCCAAAGGTCTCCTCAACCGGTCTCAGCGGCGAGGCCACCGATGGAGCATCTCACCCTCTTTGTGTCGCGAATTCAGCTCTCGAACGAGGCAAGCGATATTCGACACATGATAGAAGAAATCATTGGTGAACACAGTATAGTGATAGTTAATAAACTAAACATGAAATCTCCGTATTATAACTCTTTTAAAGTAATAATCAAAGGTGTAAATGCGCATTTCAACCCGTATAATATGAGTCAATGGCCAGACGTTATTATTGTTAAGGAGTTTATTCATTTTTCCAGGAGATTTGATAACAGGCAAAATAATAATAATTATAATAATAGGCGCCCTAACGGTAATGCCTGAAAGTTGTACTGTGTATAATAATAATAATCTTACTAATAATAAATTCTCTATCAGTCAAGGCGGATAACTTGTTGAAAATAGTCTCATATAATGTAAGGTCAGTGAGGAATTCAACTGTAGATGTTCATAAAATCTGTGACAGTGCAGATTTGATACTCCTGCAAGGGCACTGGCTACCTAAGCAAGAGCTAAAATTCCTCTCTACCATCCATGATGACTTTATGTACCATGCGTCATCAGCAGTAGACTTGTCAGATGAATTAATGTACGGTAGGCCTTTTGGTAGTGTTGCTTTCTTAATAAGGAAAAATTTGTCAAAACATAAAATTTTTAACAAGAGATAATGTAAGGTTGTTAGGCATTGAATTACAAGTGAACAATGATTGCATATTAATTGTAAACTGCTATTTACCATACAACAACGACAGTAATCAAGATGAATACATTGATTTGCTGTACAAAATTAAGTCATTATCAGATAACCCCAAAATATTCTCACTATAATAATGGGGGACTTTACCGCACATGTGAACTCGGAATTCTTTGTAGAATTGGGTAACATGTGCGAGTCGGCCAATTTAAGTATAAGTGATGTAGATGTATTAGGGGTAGCCAGTGGTAATTTTACATACGTTAGCGATATGAGGGGTACCACCAGGTGGATTGATCATTGTCTCACTAGTAATAATCTAAAGGATCGAATTGTTAGAGTTCATATTTTGCATGATTTCCTTCTTTCTGATCATAGACCATTAGGAATATTAATTAACGTTACCAATTTATGCGCAACACGACTTAACAAGAACTCAATAGGTAAGAATAATCGCGTCGATTGGTCCAATGTTACGATGCAGTAGAGAATAGAATACAAAGAGAGAACATGTCACCTCTTTAATAATTTAGAAATTTTGCACCTTGCCTGTAATAATCCTTGCTCAAATGATTCTCACTGTAAACTCATAGATAGATATTATAGTAAGATAATATCCATGTTAAGAGAAGCAGGAAGCCCCCTGATTAAATCTTACAACTATCATACTAAGGTTATTCCTGGATGGAGTGATTTTATTACCCCCCTGAAGAGGGAATCGAAAGACGCCTATGATTTGTGGTGCTTTCATGGTAGATCCAGATTAGGACCAGTATACATGAATATGTGTAGAAGTAGGGGTCAGTATAATGCGGCCATAAGGCGATGTAAACAGGAAGAAGAGTCTATTCGAGCATCAAAATCCTGTGAAGCTCGCATAAATAACGACAATAACAAATTTTGGAAATTTGTTAAGAATCAAACGGGTGTAAAAAATATCCTCCCTCCGACAATCGATGGAGTGTCGGGGGAGGGTGAAATTGCAAAGCTGTGGAAAAACCACTATTCTAACATTCTTAACAGTGTGAGTAGGGAGAATCTTAAGATAGATTGCAGCGAAACGATTGTGGGAGGGACAAGGGAAAATATTTTGATATCATTTTCTGAAGTAAAGAGGTTAATTAAAGAGTTAAAGACTGGTTCGGCGTCAGGGGTAGATGACTTATCGAATGAGCACTTAAAATATGCAAATGACGCAGTATGTCTGCATATATCATTGCTCCTATCAGCCATGCTTGCTCATAGCTATATCCCTGCAGAGTTCATGAGGGTATATATCTTGCCCCTGGTCAAAAATAAGTACGGAGACATTCTGTCCAGCAATAATTACAGGCCTATTGCTGTCGCTTCCTGCTTCTCGAAACTACTAGAAAAACTCTTGTTACTCCGATTATATGATTTCCTATGGACATGTCCTAATCAGTTTGTCTCTAAAAGTCCCACTCAACTGACCCGTGTATCTATGTAATTAAAGAAACAATATCTAAATACATTGACAGTAATTCAACCATTTATAGCTGTTTCCTTGATATAAGTAAGGCATATGATAGGGTGAACCACAATATTTTTTTTGCAAAACTAGAAGACAGGAAGGTTCCCATGTACATATTAAATTTATTGAAATTTTGGTATTCCCACCAATCTTTCACTGTTAGGTGGGGCAATGTACTATCTGAGTGTTTTGGCTCCTCTTGTGGGGTGAGACAAGGCTCCTTGCTCTCCCCTATGCTGTTTATTGTGTATATTGACGGCTTAATTGCTTCTCTTAATGAGGCAACAGTGGGATGTTTTATAGATAACACAAGAATAAATAACTTAGTTTATGCCGATGATATGGTGTTAATAAGTACCTCTGTTAAAGGTCTGGATAGGCTACTAAAGTCTGCGAAGGTTATTCGCAGAAACATGATATTCTTTTTAATGTTACAAAAACTAAGGTTATGCAATTTCATCCTGAAAGCTGTAATCAGCCAGCTGATATAAAGTTTAAAATGAATGGTGAAGTAATTGAGGAAGTACAAGGTTTAAGTATTTGGGTCAAACTATTACCAGCTCCTTGAGTGATGACTCGGATATAAGAAAACAATCTCGAAGCCTGTGTACTAAAGCGAATATGACTATAAGGAACTTTCGTTTCTGTACAAGTGAAGCTAAAGACACAGTCTTTCGTACTTTCTGCAGTAATATATACGGTCAGCGACTCTGGGTGAATTATAAAAAAAGGTTCTGGCAGAACCCTAAATTTGCTGTACAACAGGTCTTTTAGACTCTTACATAAATTATCCCCGAGATGCTCAGCTTCGCAAATGTTTGCTACCCGCAATGTCCCGAGCTTCCCGGAGGTAACAAGACGTGCTCAACACAGTCTAATGCAAAGAATTAAAAAATCAACCAACCGGATCATCCAAGCTATCCATGAGTTCTGCCATTTATCCTCTAAGCTATGGACTTCTTGGTACGAAAACGTCTGTCTG
>JAJOZX010005333.1:42500-132500 GCA_023014485.1 Bathynomus jamesi
GAACAAGGAACTCTTCTGGGAAAATTAAATCCACTATAGTCCGAATAAGTAATGGTAAATGACAAATACCATAGTTTTTCTTTTTCATGATGCAAGCCCGACGTGGGCAACGGGTCTCTCGCAAAGAGGTCCCATAAATATAGCTTCCCTCACCAGCTATCTGCAAAGCAGACAGGATCCAGCTTTGGGACATGGATCTAGGGTTTAAAGCAAGCCTAGTCCCACTACATTCAGAACCTCTATATAAGTAAAAGACTCGTTGCATTCACGTCGGATTGAATAAATCAAAGAAAAAGGGGCAACTATTGTATTTTTAGCCAAAAAAACAAAACTTAAACCTCAACCGGGACATTGAGCGTCCACTTTTCAAGGCACATAACACGTCCATTTAATATACGCAAACTCAGAATGGTCCCCTGAGAAATTTATATGTTAAACACAGACCGTGCATGGTATTTGTCATTTACCATTACTTATTCGGACTATAGTGGATTTAATTTTCCCAGAAGAGTTCCTTGTTCCATGCATGGTCTGTGTTTAACATATAAGTTTCTCAGGGGACCATTCTGAGTTTGTGTATATTAAATGGACGTGTTATGTGCCTTGAAAAGTGGACGCTCAATGTCCCGGTTGAGGTTTAAGTTTTGTTTTTTTGGCTAAAAATACAATAGTTACCCCTTTTTCTTTGATTTATTCAATCCGACGTGAATGCAACGAGTCTTTTACTCATATAGAGGTTCTGAATGTAGTGGGACTAGGCTTGCTTTAAACCCTAGATCCATGTCCCAAAGCTGGATCCTGTCTGCTTTGCAGATAGCTGGTAAGGGAAGCTATATTGATGGGACCTCTTTGCGAGAGACCCGTTGCCCACGTCGGGCTTGCATCATGAAAAAGAAAAACTATGGTATTTGTCATTTACCATTACTTATTCGGGGTCTGTATCGAAGGAGTGACATTTCAAAGGAGTGACATAACAAAGGAGTGACATAAATACCGTAACGAAGGAGTGACAGAATTGTTAAAATTAAGATTTTATTTCAAAAACTAGAAACCTAACCTAACTTAACCTAGCCTAACCTAACCTAACCTAACAGTTGCAAGCCTCTCTTCCCTCTGGATTTGTTCTTTCTTCTTCTTTGTTGGTATTTTCGTGTCACTCCTTTGAATTTTATCTCCGATTTGTCACTCCTTTGTTTTGTCACTCCTTCGTTATGTCACTCCTTTGAATAGGACCGCTTATTCGGACTATATTGGATTTAATTTTCCCAGAAGAGTTCCTTGTTCCATGCACGGTCTGTGTTTAACATATAAGTTTCTCAGGGGACCATTCTGAGTTTGTGTATATTAAATGGACGTGTTATGTGCCTTGAAAAGTGGACGCTCAATGTCCCGGTTGAGGTTTAAGTTTTGTTTTTTTGGCTAAAAATACAATAGTTACCCCTTTTTCTTTGATTTATTCAATCCGACGTGAATGCAACGAGTCTTTTACTTATATAGAGGTTCTGAATCTAGTGGGACTAGGCTTGCTTTAAACCCTAGATCCATGTCCCAAAGCTGGATCCTGTCTGCTTTGCAGATAGCTGGTGAGGGAAGCTATATTTATGGGACCTCTTTGCGAGAGACCCGTTGCCCACGTCGGGCTTGCATCATGAAAAAGAAAAACTATGGTATTTGTCATTTACCATTACTTATTCGGACTATAGTGGATTTAATTTTCCCAGAAGAGTTCCTTGTTCCATGCACGGTCTGTGTTTAACATATAAGTTTCTCAGGGGACCATTCTGAGTTTGTGTATATATATATATATATATATAATTATAAATAAATGTATATTAAATATATACATACATATATATAGGTACATATATATATGTGTGTGTGTGTGTGTGTGTGAAAAATGAACCATGAATAATTCCTATATTCCTATACTATCTTATTTTTTCATGAAATTCTCATATTCATTTATACAGTTCTTGTATCCATTTTTAAAATTCGTGTTTATATGGTTCATTTATTTATATAATCCTATATATTTGTATATATTTAACTTTATATAATACCTATATTCATATGTATGTAAGTGTATGTATTCATTTTTACATAAGGACCAAAATCGCCTAACGCGAGTTTGGATAAAAATTTTGATTTGCTTTCTACTTTGCCAAATAATTGATGACTTGTTCTTTTTAAAAGCTCTTAATCATTTTTTTAGATTTCGCTTAATAATGAATCCTGCTTAAGCTTTGCAATGTTCATATTTTGTATACACTCTCTCTTCGTTATAAAAGATGAAGTCATGTCTTGCCTAAGCATTTAATTGTAAATCTTAAACCCTTAATTTTTACTCATATCCATATTTTAGTGTAAAGATGCATAGTTCAATTTCTACTTTTAGTTAACTTGGCATATCATGACGCCATCAAATCTGAAAATACGCCGTTTAAGAGAAAAATATGGCTTCATCTTCAAATATCGTGTTTATTCGTTCAAACATTACCACAGCTAAAAAATTTACTTTATTTTCAAATATTGTGCAAAAATAATGCAGCCTTTTCAACATTTAATAATAATGATGTTAGCATTTTTGGGGTATATAAACCCACGAAAAATCTTCCATGTTCTTTGAGAAATAGATTCAAAGGGTGAGCATTGCCTGTACATTTTAGCAGTAAAATACAGTAAGAAATAATCTCTATCTTCTCCTTCGAGCCTTGCTCTCTTCAGAGAGATTAGTCATTAAAATTTCCCGATACCTTATAAGAAGAATCAGGGAATCTTCAGAGAATTTAGTAAGCCTCCCAGAATCCTCCGAGCCACTATAGAAGAACTCGGAGAATAATATAGAAGAAACTACTGCAAGTAACACATCCGTTGCTGCCACTAACTAGAACCCCCGTCGACTTCGAACCAACCCAAGCCACAAACGGAGGGGTGAACAACTGGCGACCTCTGCATCCAGGATTCTTCCAGTCTTCCAGATCCTGGAACTAGAACCAACATCCAGTTGACCGGCGTGTCACGACTTCCAGTTCGTCACATCCACCCTTGAACCGGTGTGTCACGACTCCAAGTTCTCCACGCCTAGTTTTCATCCAAGAACAAGTGGCCAGTAAGACACGTCTTCAGGACACGTCTCCAAGGATTTCGCCGTAGGACTCTTGTTAAGTACAAAACTCTTTTTTTTTTTAAATAATCTTTAAACATTGAAAAGTCAGTATTATTAACAGTTAATAATTAGTATCGAGCCAGAATTAACAAAAAAAACAGTGAACATTCCATACACCAGTGATACATTTCTTTTTAGTGAAACCAAGTTATTTTCACTATTATAGTTAGTATAGTATAATTTTATTTAATGTACCAATTATAGTATTACCATACCTTCACGTACATTCGAGTGAAGTCTTGTTTAATTTTTTTTTATTATTTTGTTTACAATCTTTTCAAATTTTCCCCTAGTTAGGCAAATTGTTGTACATTTATTTAATGTGTATTTCTTAGATAGAGTAGTTTGGAAAACCACTCAAGTGATCATTCCATAGATTCAGATCGGTAAAGCAGACCAAATTAGAACACATTAATAGTACCTTCACAAATGAGCGATTCAGACGCTGCGCTTTCTGACATCGAAAATTTCCCTACACCCATTCTTCCACCTACCCCGCGCCCTTCAAACATATTCCCAAACACACAAACTTCAGATCAAGTACAAGCCAATATGTCTCAAACCCCCCCCAGCCCCAGCATACATTAACTTAGGTAGACTAGTAAACCTTCCCCATACTGTCTTAATTTTTAAGGGGACCATACATAATCACTTTGTTGAACCACGGGTAAGACCTTGGATTGAGTCTTTAGAACAACATTTCTTACGCGAAAACATCACCGATGATGATATATAGATTAGGGAAGCAAAAAGGTTTATCGACCCTAAAGAAGGGAATGCTCATGATACAGTCACCTACGTCCTATCCATTACTGTAGTGAAGCTACAACATGGGACAATTTTAAACAAAAATTATTAGAATTTTTTAAAGAAATAACACTTGCACAACCCTTAGCCACGTTAGAAGCAGTCTTCCAAGCTAAATGGAAGAAAGAGAAACATGAAGATTTAAATAATTTTATTACACGAACACATAAACTCGTAGGAGAAGCCCTCCGAGCCGCAGAAAATGCGTGTGGCATTACTTTCACTTCAAAACAAAGAAATCTAATAGTAGCAACGACCATTTACCAAAACCTACCCGGAGCACATAAAAAAAAGTTTCAAGAGTTTCTAAATGTTGACAAACCAGTAAGTGTAGCCATAAATAAAACACGGGAACATTACCCAGATTTAGCAAACCAGAACTACCGAAAGTGTAGCAACCACAACACCAACAGCAACAACAACAACAACAACCCTATAAATCGAGGCCGATGCAGGGAACATCACCCCAGAAACAAGCCCCCCAAACCCAGAATACACGCCCTCCTCCACAGTGTTTTAACTGCGATAGCTTTGGACACATAAGTCAGTGCAATTATCCCCCCTTATTGCTCCCACTGTCACGAACATGGTCATTGCCTTGGCGATCGCCAAAAATGTGCCGATAAAGCCCCTGTAGGGTATAGGCCCCACTTCCAGAAATCGAACCACCAACATTCCCAAAAGTCCTCCAATCCCTAGAAACCAGTCCATTCCCAGCCTCAGTCGAACCACCAACCAAATAGATTACGACCACAGGGTCAATCACACATTACCCCATGTACAAACCCCAGTACAATCAGAGTACAGTTTTCATGAACACCCTCCAGCGTATGGTGATCCGGTAGAATATGACCCAGGTCCTCCCATAGAAGACAATTCGAGCCCTTTTTTAAACCCTACTTTGGAGGCAGCAGTTCAACCTCCTGCCTCCTAAATTACAGTAATGAACCCAGATACACACACAAACTCCCCATCAGGATAATAGGTGCGGATCTCCTGAATTTAATAATAAATTGTAGCACTGATAACCAAGATATAATAAATTGTAGCACTGATAACCAAGATTTAACTGCTCTCCTAGATACAGGAGCACACGCGACGTTAATTAAGAAACAATATGTAGATGAATTACTAGAGAGTACGGATTACAAATATGAAATTAAGGCACCCTCCTCTCAACTCAGAGGAGTTACGGGCACACCCATACCTACATACGGAGAAACTGAATTATATTTAGAAGTTGGAAATGCGGTATACCCCGCGAAATGTTGTATAGTGGACACACTCGCCACCTTTCAGACAGATATCCTACTGGGTATGGATTTTTTCAACCGGAATCAATGGGAGATTTAACCAGCCGGAAAGCTAGTAAAGTGTCGAAATAGGACACACCATCTCCATGAGAATAACAGACAGCTTAATGCTAATAGAATTAGTTCAGTCCAGATTTCCGAAAGAAATAGGACACCCCCTCCACTTGATAGCAGTTCAAAACAGTCGGTTGCATCCAGAGGGACAACCGCTCCAGAAATCAGCACCAAGAGTAATCAGTTCCAGTTGTTGAATCCAGTTGGATCAACACAGTCAGTTTCCAGTCAGTCAGTTTCCAGTCAGTCAGTTTCCAGTCAGTCAGTTTCCAGTCAGTCAGTTTCCAGTCAGCCAGTTTCCAGTCAGCCAGTTTCAGTTCAGCCCATAAGGCAAATTTTAGTCGCCGAACCAGAGTCAGATTCTCAATTTTTCATATGCCCAATACAGAGAAAAGTAATTTCAAAAGCGTTGTTCTTATTGCCCAAGTCCTTAGTCAGAGTCAGAATTCAGCTATTCCTGTTGTTTGTTTAAACAAAGGAAAAAGCCCTATCGAATTAACTTCAAATCAGAAAATAGGAACTGTTTCCACAGTAGAAATAGATTCAGATTTCCCCACTAGTACTATAAATCGTGTTTCCAGTTCCTTAGAGTTAAACCCTTCAGTATTGAAAGAAGAATATAAGAAATGTCTGGAGCACTCCCTTCAGGAGTCACCAGCTTTACAGGATCCCAACCTAATGGAATCACTTCTCGATTTCCTAATAAGAAATAGAGATGTGATTGCCCTAAAAGGAGATCCTCTGGGCCGAACTAATTTGGTCCCTTTTGAAATGAAGTTGGAATCCAGTTCCAAACTCATTTTCATTTCTCCCTATCGTGTTCCACATTCCCAATTAGTCACTCTTGAGGAACACATCACGGACATGTTGGAGCAGGATGTCATTCAGCCTTCAGCTAGTCCTTGGACCGCTCCTTTCATTCTTGTCTCCAAAAAGGATTGAACATCTCGCCCTTGTATAGATTTTAGACGCCTGAACCACATTACCATCCCAGACCGTTTCCCTATTCCAAACATGCAGGAAACAATTCTGAACGTAGGGGAAAGCTAACGTCTTTTCATCCCTCGATTTAGCATCTGGTTATTGGCAAATGGAGGTCAGTCCCGAATCTCGAGCATTAACTGCTTTCTCCACTAACCGAGGCCATTACGAATTCCAGGTTTTACCTTTCGGAGTCCGAAATAGGCCTGCTAATTTCTCTAGGTTGATGAATATAGTCCTTTCCGACCTATTAGGTGTTGAAGCTCTCGTTTATCTTGACGATATTATCGTTTACAGTTCGGACATAAAAACACACTTTCAACGTCTTCAGACTGTGCTATCACGCTTGAGAAAAGCACACCTTAAACTGAAACTTGCAAAGTGCAACTTTTTACAAGAGTCCCTGGTATACCTAGGATTTCTACTATCATCCACAGGAATTAAACCTGATCCAGCCAAACTCGAAGCGCTGGAAAGGTATCCTGCACCCAAAACCATCGACGACGCTCGTGCATTTATTGGTTTTGTCGGATTCTATCGGAATTTTACCCCCCAATTTTCAAATATTGCTAAACCCATTACTAATTTGTTTCAGAAAAATTCTAAATTTAACTGGGAATCCAATCACCAACATGCCTTTGGAACTCTAATTGGTAAACTAATCTGTCATCCTATCCTCCAATATCCTGATTACACAAAACCCTTTGTCATAGCCATAGATGCTTCCTCCTGTGGACTAGGAGCCGTCCTATTACAGGACGTAGTTGGTGTGGAATTACCCATTGCTTATGCCAGTCAACTTCTCTCTGCACCTCAACGGAATTATTCCACCACGGACCGAGAGGCCCTAGCGGTATATTGGGCTTTGAAAAAATTCCGAAATATCGTCTATGGCTACGATGTAACCATCAAAACTGACCATAAGCCACTCACGTATCTCTTCAAGGACAAGCTACTTGAAGGACGGTTGAGTAGATGGGCTCTTTGATTCAGGACTTTGCGGCGAAAATTTATACAAACCGGGGAAACTTCAAGTTATTCCAGACGGATTGTCGAGACTCAAGCCCGACGCCCAAGTGAATAAACTAGGAATTCTTCCTGTGTTCGACTACGAGTGTCTGCACTACTCCCAGCAACAGGACCAACATCCCCAAAACCTTCGGGCGCGCCTGGAACAAAAGGAACCATCGAATTTAAAAGAACAGTACAACCTCAAAGATGGGCTCGTACATTTTAGGAACGAAGATGGAAACGACCTCGTGGAAATACCAAGGGATCTCGTTGATATAACCATTGAACTTTGTCACGACTCACCTTTGTATGGCCACATGGGGCCGGATCGCACCATGAAGAGTCTTTTGGAGCGATACCATTTTCCAGAAATGAAGAGAAAGGCACATGAATACATCGCTGAATGTCCGTCTTGTTTAAAACACAAAGGCAACGTACCAACCGCGTTACAGCGAAGTAGCTGCCATTCCAGACCAGACCTCGGAAACTGTGGCAAGAGCCCTAGTGGAACGCGTCATCCAGAATTATACTACTCCTTCCAACCTAATTTCGGATAACGCCCTTAGTTTCACGTCCAAACTGTTCGAGTCACTCTGTAACATGTGTAAAATCAAAAAACACACATTGTGGCATACCATCCGCAGGCAAACGGCCTAGTGGAAAGGCACAATCCAAAGATCTTAGAAGCCCTTCGCCACGTTGTCGATGCATCCTCTCCCGTACATGGGATGATTCCCTTCCCATGGTGCAAACAGCCATCAACAATGGCTATAACATGCCTATTTTGACACCCCTCATTTCGTCCTATATCACTACAACAAGCGTCTACCTTTTGATTTGCCCGACCAAATCGACCCGGCAGTTCTAACATCTTCCGAGATGGCAGAAGCAAATTAGCAACTAGCTGAACGATCTCTCAAGATTTATGACATAATCCGCTATGCCCTAGAGTCCAGGGGTGGGGAACCTGCGGCCTTTTGGGGTACTAGTTGCGGCCTTCTGCCTATTTGACATTCAGAATTCATACCGTACGATAATGAACAGCAACTGATACCCCTTTAGGGCTTTAGGCTATTTCATTAGATCATGGTTTCAGCTTCACTGCTTCTTACACATAAAAGCTTTCTTTATGGCTTGAACAATAGGAAATATGGCAACGCTGCCAGTTGAAACTGGCAGCATTGCCTTACGGCTTACGCCCTTACCTATCAACGATCAACTCGACTGGCTGACTGGATGACAGTTACTGACGATTCTCCGATAGTGACACGCACGCTTGTTTCCTTTAAAACTGTAAATCTTTGATCAATTCGTGCACCATTTTTATTTAAAAATCTTCTGGTACCCCAATCATGTCAAAAACTGTGAAAAGAAAATTAAAGGAAGAGAACAGAGTATTCCATGAAGAATGGGAATTGCAGTATTTCATAGTTGCTGAGAAAGGTAAAATGATGTGTTTGCTCTGCAACGCCATAATTGCAACTGTGAAGAAACACAATGCATATCAGCATTATGCAACTCATAAGAACCACAAGTATGCTATATTGGAAGGAGAACACCGAAAGTCTGCACTTACGAAGATGAAACTTCAAAAGCAGCAACAACAGCAAGTATTTAAAACGATGTCAGGCCTAGGGACTGAAATCACTGAACCAACTTATAAAGTAGCATATATACTGTACTTGGAAAAAGAGGTAAGCCATATAGTGATGTGGAAATCATAAAAGAATGCATTGTTGAAGTTGTAGCCTCTTTAGATTCAGACAAGATTAACAAATACAAAACAACTACCTCTTTCAAGAAGGACCATAACTGATCGGCAACATGAATTAGCCCTCAATGTAACTGAACAACTTCATACAATATGCCGAAGCGAAAATACTTATTATTCGATTGCCTTGGATGAGTCCACTGATATTACTGACTAGGTGCAAGTGTCATTTTTTATTCGTGTTATAACTGCAGATTTTCAATGCTTCGAGGAGTTACTGGTTTTGGGTACTCTTACGGGGAAGACACGTGGAATTGACGTCTTGTCTCTCTTCAAAGAAAAATGTCGTGAAGCGAAACTGAATTTATGTAATTTAGTAAGTGTATGCACAGATGGTGCACCTTCCATGAGAGGAAAATGTGCAGGATTTGTTGCTCTACTACAAAAAGAACTGCCAAATCCAGATAGTTTGATTTCCTTTCACTGTATTTTGCATCAACAGAATCTCCGTGCCAAATCTACTGTTTTAAGTGACACATTAAGTAAAGTTATACGTATTGTGAACTACATTAGAGCAAATGCATCACGACATTGTCAGTTTCGCAATATGCTTATGCTTGATGATGAAACATTCAGTGTGGATCTTCCGTATCATTCTAAAGTGTGCTGGTTGTCACAAGGGCAAGTCTTTGTATAACTTTTGTCTT
The DNA here is from genome assembly GCA_023014485.1 of Bathynomus jamesi. Taxonomy (NCBI): domain Eukaryota; kingdom Metazoa; phylum Arthropoda; class Malacostraca; order Isopoda; family Cirolanidae; genus Bathynomus; species Bathynomus jamesi. The sequence goes on from JAJOZX010005333.1 coordinate 52,251, forward strand.
TGCGAAAACAAATCACAAGATTTTTTGAGGAACTCAATAAACCATGTGAATTGTCAAAAAAGGATTTCTGCAGAAATGCTGCATTTTTGTGTGACGTAATGTCAAAGCAAAGTGACCTGAATATTTCTTTGCAAGGTAAAACTAAATCCATATATGAAATGTGGCAAAAAATCCAGGCTTTTCGGAGGAAGCTGCGCTTTTTCAAAACTATCCTTACCCGATCGGAACTTTCAGCTGAACACTTCCCTGAACTGGCAAAGGTAATTGATGAAGAAGATACAAGCAAATCATTAAGGTAATGCGATGTAAAAGAATACACAGCTGTCCTAGACTCCCTGATTGAAGAATACGATGAAAGATTTGATGATTTTGAGAAACATGACTTCACACTGAAACTAGCTTTCCAACCACACCTGGTTGATGTCTCCAAAGCACCTGAAGATTTACAGATGGAGTTGATTGAGCTATTAGAAGATAATATCCTTAAGTCTCTCTTTGATAATAAGAAGGATCCTGTTGAAATATGGAAAAATGCCGTTGAATACCCACGTCTGCGCCAACATGCTCGTTGAATGTTGTCTTGTTTCGGCACAACCTACTGTTGTGAATCAACGTTTTCATATGTGTCTCAAATCAAAACGCGCTTGAGATCTCAGATGACGAATATTCACCTGGAGGACCAACTAAAACTACGGTCAACGATGTTGGAACCAAATGTACGACTCCTGTCCCGCAATAAGCAGTCACAAAAAAGTCATTGAATGGTTTATCACTTTTTCACTTATTATTAACATCATTTCACTTAATATCATTTTTCACTTAATATTAGTTCTATTGTCAATTATTCCCCCCCCCCCAAAAAAAATAAATGTGCACTTGCTGAATTTTTTATTTAATATAAAAGCCCTCACATATGAAGTTTGATTTAAAATTAGTAAATATGTAGATTGTAGACTAAAATATGACATTTTGTTGTACTGTATATATTAAATTCTCAGCATGCGGCCTAATAGGGTCTTGGTTAAATGAAATACGGTCTTCCAATGAAAAAAGGTTCCCCACCCCTGCCCTAGACCAACGAAACTAACAGATGGAGCAAGAGCAACAAAGACATCATCCCCGTCAACGTACTATATAATCGTCGGTATGCGATGTTATCTGAAGAGCGTGAAACCGCCAAGTGCTCATCGCAAATTATACCCAAAATGGGATGGCCCATATAAGATTATGAAAAACCTCGAAAAAAATCGTTATGAAATCCTCGACCTCCGGGATCATTCCAAACTAAAGATCATTCACGCTGACAATTTGAAGATAGCTGCCGAACAACACCTTCCCAAAAAACAGCTGCCAGGCGTTCGAGCCGCCTATCCTTTGAAAGGTCAAGGCATTAACAAATCGAGCAGGAATCAAAAAACTGAAGTGGTCACTGCGGGAACCACTACCCGTGACGAAGATTGGTACTTTGTAATACCACTAGTACTCGAGCCAATCTCTGAACAAAAGGAGACCCCAGAACCAAGAGTTCCATCGGACCCAGACCCTGGAGAAACCTCTTCGAGAGGAGACTCAGTGGAACTCCACCATCTCCTCCAACTCCACCATCTCCTCTGTCATCACCCTCACCGATTGATGATCGACGCACGGACCCTACATACCGCCCGCAAATGCATCAACCACGTGAACTAGAACCTTCACATAAAAAACGAACCCGCTCAGAATCCGAGCTTAACGGTCGACCCCCATTGCCACCAAAACAAGGCCGACCCTTCGTCCACAAACACAAGTATCCACACGGCCACCCCCAGCTCCGTATAATCTAAGGCGTAGAAGTGAATAAAATTGTCCCCCTTATAATTTTCCAAATTATTTACTCTTTTAGCCCTAGCATTAAAATTTCTACCGGAGTTGTTATAGAAAAGCTTGCGGAAGGTAAATTTTTGAAAGGACACGCAGACCTTTTTATCAATTTGCAACCCCCTGTTAGAATCGAGATCAATCTCCTTCAGATACAAACCCAATTGAAAACGTTTGAAAGTAAAGTTCAGGGTTCTGTTATAAATGTCCAGGGAACAGATCAGATTAGTCGCGTTCTGTTAGAAAATACCTTCGAAAATATTCGAACCACAGCACGTACCCTATCAGAAATATTAGCATTACCATGGATACAAACTGGAACTCAAAACTCGGAAAAAATTAATCAAAGAAATAAAAGGGGACTGATAGATATAGGAGGAAAAATATTCAAGGGTTTTTTAGGATTAGCAACCGAAGAAGATATTAAAAGAATTGAACTCAAATTGAATCTCTTCGCGCGAAATCGGCAATATAATGGACACATGTTAGAACAAACTATTAGGTCACTACACGAAAACAATCGCTTCCTCCACGCCCTTTCAGATAGATTCACATGCCTTGAATCCATGTTAACTCAATACAAAGAACACAAAAGATATCTAGAATTGATAGAAATAATTAACCTACAAGTAACCCTAATCGATAAATATTTACAGCAAATAATTACGATTCATTCCAAGGTTTTGCGTGCAACCCAGCTAGCCCGTGGAAAAATCACTCTTCCCACACTAATACCATGGGAAACACTTCAGTCCTTGATTCACACCGCCCAGACACAATTAAAATTATCACCCATATTCCCACTCAACCATACTAATTACCCCCAATTTCTAGAATACACCTGGACTGCACATGGACCACGCCCCTACACATACCTCATAATTGTACCATTTTTCGATGTATTCACTTATAACGTGTATAAATTTCACACTTTCCCAACACCCTACCAAAACAACTCTAATGTCTATCGATTGTATTTACCCACCATACCACCTTATCTTTTCCTCACCAAAGACCTGTCAGCATATTCTATGATGTCAGATAGCGACGTCCGGCATTGCCGATTCCCGCAAACAAATAAACAACTCGTTTGCCCTCCACTCAAACCAGTCATTCTTCCAACTACTAGTTCTTACTTTATCGACTTAATTCGTGACCGTCATGCCCCGGTATGTTCGTTTACAAAATTTAATTCCTCTAAAACCGTCCAACTTCGAATTGGACCAGACATCTGGGTTTCTTTTGCAAAAAAGACTACCGCTACCTTCGAGTTCCCGACAAATTATTCCCTCATCACAATACCTATGGTTATTCGGCTACCAATTGGCTGTTCCTTGCGTTCGAAAACCTTCCAAATATAGAACTCTTACAAGGTTACCATTAATGACTCGTACCCCTTCTCGTCGCAAAACAAATTTAAACCCGTTGTAGAAATCTTAAATCTCTCCATGAAACCTGTAACCATCCTACCCGAACTCCATGCCCCTAAATGGAATGATCAATCGAGTCGTTTTAAAATTTCAGATGATAACCAGAATAACCTCTTACAAATACTATCGTTCTGGGAACAAAGAAAAGCAAGAGACACCGAACAACGTGAAACTATTTATGCACGACCAAGAGTGCGTACCCAGGCCACGTGAACTAGACTTAAGCACCCGACTTATGTTGTGTATATAAATCTATATTATAAAACCCATCGTTATCATGTAGTTAGCATTAGTTAGGATGTTATATTATTGTATTTATATCATTCTAGAGGGAAGAGCCCTGTAAAAATGAACCATTAATAATTCCTATATTCCTATACTATCTTATTTTTTTCATGAAGTTCTTATATTAATTCATATAGTTCTTGTATCCATTTTTAAAATTCATGTGTTTATATTAGTGATGTAGCGGATGTCATTTTTTTCACATCCGCGGATGCGGATGAGGATGTTTGATTTCAACATCCGCGGATGCGGATGCGGATGTCTACATTTTCGTTATTTTTTAGGATATATTCGAGATTTGTTGTGTTTAACGTATATAATAAGTTATTATATAGAGAGAGCTGTAGCTATAATGTAGTATAATTGATTAATTGTACAATAATTGCTGTACTTTTCTCTGAACATATAAAATAATATCAAGCATCTAACTAATATAGAAATCAATCAGTGAATTCGTCTGCAAATAAATTCGTTATATTTTGTTGAGTTTCAGCCACAATTAGAAACCATAATTGTGTTACCAGGATGCGGGACGTGAACCCAACTCAAATGCACCCCACCGACCTCTTTCCCCAACTTCCACCCTTATAGAAAGAGATCTTTAATTAGCTTGATAACTATTTATATTAAGTTTAAAGTTTTATTAGGCATATTTATAAATGAGTAATTAAAATAAAGTAAACTAAGATGTTCATCGTTTAATGTTCAAACTTAATTATAGGAAGGTTATGCTTAAGGAACATTAATTTTTCTGCCTTTTCTGCTGCCAGTCTGTTTCTCTTTTCATCATATATTAATCCAGCACTGCTAAATAATCTCCCGCTTGGTACGTTTGTTGGAGGACAGGCTAAATGTTTCCTTGCAAGTTTACTCAAGTATGGATAGATATTCTGCGTATTTTTCCACCAACTAATAGGATTGTCACATGCAGCCAGGCGTTTTTCTTGGTGATAGCTCTCGATCATTTTTACTACATCTTTTGACATCGCGTAGGTCTCGTCATTGCTGCTTGACTCAAGAAACTGAGAGACAGATTCTGTGATAGATTTGCTTGTTGAAGGTGTTGGTTCTGTCACTGAAACTTTTATTCTTTTGGTGGGTGGCGAAGCGACAGATTCAAGAGATTGAAGCTCTTCAACTGCTTTGCCAAGTGATGATTTAACTCGTTCTAATGTACAGGGTGATCAAAAAGTAACGCAACCCATGGAGAAACGCACATAATTGATTTTTTCCTTCTGTTGCAGGTGGTGAATATATGAAAAAGATGAAATACACCTTGGATCTTTAAGGGTCTTTAAGAACATGAATCGCCGTATCCACTTGTGTGAAGCACAGAACGGTGCCCACTTCCAGCACTTGCTCTGAAATAAATCGTTTTCCCATGGGTTGCGTTACTTTTTGATCACCCAGTACTAGGTGAAAATAACTTAGCTTTGTAACGTGGATCTAAGTAGGTTGCAAGAGAGTAACTTCATACAAGAACAGCCTCTCTTCTTGTCGCTTGCATCACTTTTGCGCACAATGAACTAGTTCTATTAATATAGTAGAATTTGATAATTTCCGCTTATTAATGACGTTTTATCTCAACGGTCAACATCCGCACGACATGCGCAGTCCAAAGTGCGGATGCGGACGCGGATGCGGATGCGAGAAAATGTGCGGATGTTCCGCGGATGCGGATGCGGATGCGGATGTGACCTACATCACTAGTTTATATGGTTCATATATTTATATAATCCTATATATTCGTATATATTTAACTTTATATAATACCTATATTCATATGTATGTATGTGTATGTATTCATTTTTACATAAGGACCAAAATCGCTTAACGCGAGTTTGGATAAAATTTTTGATTTGCTTTCTACTTTGCAAAATAATTGGTGACTTGTTCTTTTTAAAATCTCTTAATCATTTTTTAAGATTTCACTTACTAATGAATCCTGCTTAAGCTTTGCAATGTTCATATTTTGTATACACTCTCTCTTCGTTATAAAAGATGAAGTCATGTCTTGCCTAAGCATTTAATTGTAAATCTTAAACCTTTAATTTTTACTCATATCCATATTTTAGTGTAAAGATGCATAGTTCAATTTCCACTTTTAGTTAACTTGGCAGATCATGACAGCATCAGATCTGAAAATACGCCGTTTAAGAGGAAAATATGGCTTCATCTTCAAATATCTTGTTTATGCGTTCAAACATTACCACAGCTAAAAAATTTACTTTATTTTCAAATACTGTGCAAAAATAATGCAGCCTTTTCAACATTTAATTATTAATAATGATGTTAGCAGTTTTGGGGTATATAAACCCACGAAAAATCTTCCATGTTCTTTGAGAAATAGATTCAAAGGCTGAGCACTGCCTGTACATTTTAGCAGTAAAATACAGTAAGAAATAGTCTTTATCTTCTCCTTCGAGCCTTGCTCTCTTCAGAGAACTTAGTCATTAAAATTTCCCGATACGTTATAAGAAGAATCAGGGAATCTTCAGAGAATTTAGTAAGCCTCCCAGAATTCTCCGAGCCACTATAGAAGAACTCGGAGAATAATATAGAAGAAACTACTGCAAGTAACACATCCGTTGCTGCCACCTAACTAGAACCCCTGTCGATTTCGAACCAACCAGGCCATAGACGGAGGGGTTAACATATATTTTTTATATATTTATTTATAATTTTATGTATATTAATTTTATATATATATATATATATATATATATATATATATATATATTAGGGTGTGTCAATTTTAGTAAATTCAACAATTCAAAACTACTAATGCTCAAATGATGTCATATTATCTAGCAAACTTAGAAATATCTCTAGTGTTGTTTAAAAAAGCCATTTACCTACTTGTATTTGACCATAAAGGTTTGAAATATAACGTAAATATGATTGTATCATCGTATATCAATGTGCCATTGATATGTGTGGTCAACTTTGGTTATTTTTGGTGTGCAGTATGGTTTCTAAGTTTCACATAGTCACAAATGCTGGAGTTTTGATTGTGAATACATGTGTTTTCCCTCCTTTTTGACAATTTTGATTACTTCGTAATGTAAATATTGTGTAATTCAAATTATTCGAAATGTTATGTTTGACCCAAACTTTCTGTATATTTTGATATGATAGATATACGAAATTATCATTATTTTGAATAATTAAGTCTTGTACCTAGAACAACACAACCTTTTATCTGAGCTTATAGGAAGATATTAAGAATTTCAATTAACTTAATTTTGTAATCGTAATTAGTAGGCCTATCCAAATTTCAATGATATTTCTTTTGTTCACAGGTCCACAGGATGAGTCAGAAAGAAATCAGAACCCGAAGCAAATCAAGTTGTCACTAAAGTCATTTGGTGGGGATTGGGAGGGAATTTCCCCCTGCTGAGTTGCCCACAGCCAGAGATCTGCTGAGGTATGATTTGTTGAGGAGAGAGATGAGTGAGGAAGACAGGAGGAATTACCCAGATAATAACCTGATTAACAATGGCATTGTTCCAGGGCTACTAGCTCAGTGGAGAAAGGCCACGCTCTATTCACAGGACCTGTAATCAACACTGAGGTCAGGATCAGGGCTAAAGTGAAGGCACTGTAGGATGAGGCAATGAAGGTGTCCATTGGCAATGTGAAGCTAGAGGTCAAAGATAGGTTCGTGATGAAACTAGACAAATTGGTGGACTGTCACTCTGTGATCAGGACCTGCAGTGAGCTTGGATGCAACCCTGTGTGCAACAGTGAGGTTCACATTGACTGCAGCTGCAGGAGCGAGCAGAAGATACCAGTGCAGGAGCTTGCCTTCATTAAAGGTCAGAAAGAAAAGGTGGGAAGTGTAGAGGGTACATCAGATGGGTCTAGCTGATCACCCTGAGACCAGGAGACAGGAAGCAGTGCTGCAGAGACAGAAGCAGAGCAGGAAGGGCGAGGAGAAGAGGAGGAGGAAGGCAGAGGAGTCAGCCAAGAAAGAAGAGGAGTTGATGGAGGAGTCACTGCTGGAGATGGAGTTGGAGGAGACTGGAGATATATTGGAGGAGGCAGGGAGGAGTGAGGAGGACAAAGACTTCATACCAGAGGCTGCAACAACTTCTTCCTTGCCTGTGGCTAAGAAGAAGTACAACACTGAAGATATCACCAACATAGCTCTGGCTAGCTGCTTGAGACATCACATTGGGCTGAGAGAGACTGCAGAGATTGCCACTGCTGCCTGGATTGATGCTGGTCTTATCACAGAGTTTGACACAGAACTGGTGATTGACCACAACAAGGTGAGGAGGGCTCAGGAGAGACTGACTAAGGAGCTGGTCAAGAAGTTTGATGAAGAGATTAGGGAAAATGGCATCACCTGTATCTTCTTTGATGGGAAAAGAGATGACACCAAAGAGATGATGGAAGCTGAGGGCAGTGACAGGCAGTTTCCTGGCCTCATTAAGGAAGAACACTACACAGTGTGCAATGAACCAGGTGGGAAATATTTGTGGCATTTTGTACCAGAGGAAGCTGCAGAGGAGAGAAGTCATGCTGAGGTCATTGCTGATCATCTGGTGAACTGGCTAAGAGAGAGGAGCAGACCAGACCCTTTTGGCCATAGGAGGTGACAGTACGAATGTGAATACTGGCTGGGATCGAGGAGTAATGCATTATGTGGAGGCCAAGCTTAGCAGGAAGTTGTTGTGGATTGTCTGTGACTGGCACACTGGGGAGCTGAGTCTCAGACACCTGGTGACTGCACTGGATGGCAAGACATTGAGCAACAACAAGTGGTCTGGGCCCATAGGGAAGATGTTAGACACTGCCACTGAGTTGGAGATCAACCCAAACTTCACGAGGATCACTGCTGGTCCTCCTCTACCCCATCTCAGTCAGGAGGTAATCAAGGACCTCAGCACAGACCAATCATATGGCTACAGAATCATCACTGCCATCAGATCGGGAGAGGTACCTCAGAGTCTAGCTCTCCTGGAGATTGGGCCAGTCTGTCACAGTAGGTGGGTCACCACGGCTCTAAGGTTCTGCAGATTGTGGATTTCCAAACATGGGCTGAAGGGTAGGAACCTGAAGAATCTGAGGATAATTGTGGAATTCATAGTGGGAGTCTACATACCAAACTGGTTCAACATCAAGTTAAATCACAGCTGGGTGGAGGGTCCCAGGCATGTTCTGTACCAGCTAGAGCTGCTCAGAAGTCAGAAGAAGGAGGTGATAGGAATAATAATGCCTACAGTGAAGAGATCAGCCTGCTGTGCACACTCTGAGGCTGTGCTCTAGTCCATGCGGTGCAGTGAGAGGAGGAGGAGAGGAGGGAGGCAGGAAAGAGGATACTGGAATCAGAGGTGAAGGAGATGAGGACACACAGGTAGGAGACTGTAGTATAAGACCCAGGAAGACTCCTGACATCAACCCAGATGCCACCAAACTCTCGGAGCTTATAGACCGGAACTCTAGCGTAATTAAGCCTCCTCTGACCTGCTCCCTCACCACTGCTACAACCAAGGAGTTTCTAGATAGACCAATGGAAGTTCCTGCATGGCCCTCACACACAGTCAGTAGAGGTGTGTAAGGATGACAGCTGAAGCAGCACAACATGTTTACTCACAAGAGAGGAGGGAGGCGTACATCAGTGGCCAGGTGGCCAGTAGGGAACTCATTTCCAGGAACAAGAGCAAGGCAGACATGGAATCCTTGGCAAAGTTCAAGACACCTATCTATATTTCTAAGTTTTAATATTGAAATACAAACAAAATGTCTTTAATTGTATGTAATGTATGTAAAATGTATTTATATACAATAACAAAAAAACATTTGCAAAAAATTACTATTTTTCGTAAACTTCAACTTCAAATATAAGTAGGTAGGAGTAGTAAAATCTGTATTTTAAAGCGATATTTCGATTTAGCACATAAAAATGCATCATTTGGTCACTAGTAGTCTTTGAAAATCTAAAGATTTCACTTTGCTCCCTAAAATTGACACACCCTAATATACATATATACAATAATAAATAAATATATATATATATATATATAGATATATGTATATATATATATATGGGATGAATTTCACAATAAAACACGTGAAATGAATGAATGCTGCAAACCCACAAGGAAAAAGAAAAACGATTCCAAGGTCTTTCGGGTATTCAGAGCTACACCTCGTCAGGGAATGAAGATAAAAGGCGAGATGCCCATAGATATATACAACGTACAGGAAAAACAAAACAATTAGCACATACTTAACAAGGGTTAATGAGAGGCAAAAGAAATTTTAACATGATATTGTCAATTTTATACATTCCTGCACTGTTATTGAAATTGTTTTTAAAATAAATAAATGCACATTCTAGAATATTTCTTTCTATTATATCTCTGTTTTTAACAAGCGCTTTAGAACTATTCCACTTGATGCTATGGTTACACCTATACATATCGTTAAATAAAGCACTGGAATTATTAGCTGTTCTACAAGCATATTTATGCTGTTTTACCCTAATATCTAACGTTTTACCGGTTTGGCCTATATATACTGAGTTACATTGTGTACATCCGATCGAATACACACAACCAACAACATTATCAGGGCTATTCTTTATTAGGTGTGACTTAACAATATTATTATACTTAAAGATTACATTAATGCCAATTGCTTTAAGTAAAGTTGGAAGGTATTGAAAATTAACATGGTAAGTTAGGCTAAGGATATTTTTACGCTGAAATTCCTTTACAATTACATTATTATAATACCTATTCTTGGCTTTCTTAAGACCGTTATCTAAAAATGAAATAGGATAACATAATTTAGTACCAATATTCATGATATTGCATAACTCGGAATCTAAAAATTCAGGACTGACAACTCTCAATGCTCGAAGAAACATAGCAGAGAAAATAGAGGATTTAATCGAAGGATGATGGTCAGAATAAAAATGCACATAAGAGTTATTATTAGTAGGCTTACGGTAGACTTCATATTTGAACTGATTAGAGCATCTCCAAATTTTTAGATCAAGAAAAAGTAGGCTTCCATCATTTTCTTCCTCAACTGTGAACTTAATTGATGGCACTAAATTGTTGAGCCTACCAAGAAATAAGTCAACATCCAAATTATTAGGCCAAAGGCATAAAATATCATCTATATACCTGTACCAAACCAGGTTAAAATTAACAATCGTAGGCAAAATTCTACTTTCAAAAAATTTTATATATAAATTAGCTAGTACAGGTGAAAGGGGATTTCCCATAGCCAATCCAAACGACATAGCATAAAACTTATTTTCAAACTGAAATTTACAATCTTTGACACAGCTTAATTAACTCAATAAGAGTGTTGTGTTGAACAGGGAAAGAATATTCAGAGATCTTATCTTTTAAAAAATCAAGTATGTCATCAACAGGGACTTTTGTGAATAGCGAGCATACATCGAAGCTTACCAATTTGAAATTAGGGTCATTAGGGAACTTCAGTTTGTCAATAAGATCCATGCTATTTACAATATGTGACTCAGAAATAGAGCCAACTAACGGCGTTAATAAACTAACTAACCATTTTGATTGCTTATAGGTTACGGAGCCCACTGAGCTAACAATAGGCCTCATGGGATTATTAACTTTGTGTGTTTTAACTAAGCCGTATAGATATGGTAGTGACGGATTGATACTAAGAAACTGCTGTGAAAGCCCATTATAGTTATTTTTTAATATTTCTCTTAATTTTCTGTTGAACAGTGCGGGAATGTATAAAATTGACAATATCATGTTAAAATTTCTTTTGCCTCTCATTAACCCTTGTTAAGTATGTGCTAATTGTTTTGTTTTTCCTGTACGTTGTATATATCTATGGGCATCTCGCCTTTTATCTTCATTCCCTGACGAGGTGTAGCTCTGATTACACGAAAGGCCTTGGAATCGTTTATCTTTTTCCTTGTGGGTTTGCAGCATATATATATATATATATATATATATATATATATATATATATACACACAGGGTGGCGCAAAAGTCAGGAACCATAGGCACATTTTATTAAATTAATAATATGTTCGAATTGGTGGCCTTCCACTTGGAGACACTTTCTGACCCGTTGAATGCATGATGTTTTGAATATTCCTTAACACATTAGTACTGACTTTGGTAAACTGAGATGTGATTTTATCCTTTAGAGAACGTATGGTTCTGGGTCGATGAGCATAGACTTCCGACTTGTGATGGCCCCACAAGAAAAAGTCAAGAGGCGTGAGGTCTGGAGACCTAGGTGCCCATTCGACGGGTCCCCGCCGTCCGATCCACTTGCTTGGGAATGTTTCATCTAAAGAGCTCCGGACGATGGTTGCGAAATGTGGTGGTGCACCATCCTACTGAAACCACCACTCTGCCGTTTCTGCCAGTCGAATGTCGTCCAGTATGGGCATTAGAAATGTTTGCAGCATATGCAGATGTGTTTGACCTGTTACATTGCCGTCGATAAAGTACGGACCAATTAACCGATCCCCCCAGAGCGCAGCCCACACCATAATTCGTGGATCCAATTGCACATTAGGGCGGAGTGAAACACAACTTTTTATTTAAAATTTATTTGCCTCACTTGTTTTTTTGGTGTATTACAACATAAAAATGATGTATTCAGTCATTTAATGTTTGTAACTCAAACTATCTCTCGCATTTTATATAAAAGCAAAATGGCCATCAGCCAGTTGTCCATAAATAAAAATATGCTCATAACATAAAAACTAAGTGTTCTATCAAAAAAATAATTGAAGAAAAACGCTTTATCATGCAAAACTATACTTAAAAAACACCATTGTACATACACTGTATTGAAATAAAATTGTATCTGGTCTCACTTGGTTGGATGCCGTAAATCAATTACATTTGAATGCGATATAAAACCTGCTCATCTCAAATATTATTATTTTTTCATGAGAGGTATCAGATACTTTTTGGTTTCAAGTGAGGGAAGCAGAGAGCGACTTTTTATTCTTGACCTAATAAATCCGTCTCTTGATTCCTGTGATATTACTGATGCTGACGCATCTGTAACCAACTTCACGGGTCTTTCGACGTTCTGAATGTGAATGGGTATTGCTCAACTTTGAGACATTTTGTTTCGTACTCAAGCAATTCTTCATCACACAATTTTGAAGTGAGAGGTGGTTCACTGATATCAATTCTATCCCAGAAGATAATGTCTGTCGAATGTGATACTTTGAAGTTAAATTCTGGTACTCTAAATTCTCTGATTTTCCTTGTATTGGCTTCTTTACACTTTCTTGTCCTGCCGAGATGTTAACCTGGTTTAAATACACCTCACACTGGCTGAATATGGAGTGTAAAAAGTTGATTTCAGAGTAACTATCATTGCAGTCCGTTCCATCAGAATGGGCTATACGCAATTTAGCATACATGTGCATGCAGCTCTGGTCAAAAAAGTAAGGGCATTGTGAACTACATGGATGGATGAAACGCGCTATGTCGAGTCAGAAATAGTGCCACCTCCCTCGACAAGTATTAGTCAGCCTATGATTCGTGAGAGCAGTGTCCTCAGCTTATATCAGTTAAAAAAATGATCAGCCATAGGTTTCATACGCTTAGAACACTTCTTTTTTGATTTCCTTTTATATTTAGCGCCACATGACGGTAACCCCTTCTTCCTGGCAGATCTCTTCTTTCCGCCACAACGCATTTTTCTCTTTGCATCTCTGATGATTTCGTTCCGTGTACGTTTTAAATGTTTTTTTAGAGCTTCTTTAAGATTAGTTCCACCCATTATGTCTTCTGCCGCGTTCAAACCTGTTTGTAACGCCTTCCACCCTAGGTACCTGGCACCCCTCTTCAACAGTGGGACAGCGGTGCGTAGTATGGAAGAAAAAATGGATCTAAGTCCACTCCCACGCTGGTATCTCACTCCTCGGTAGACTCTGAATGGCCTTCGAGTCATTATAAATGGTGAAAGTGTAGTTTCACTGTTAAGCTCCCATCACCGAATGGGAAATTTTTCCCCTCAATCGTTCTTATATATATTGAGATGTTGGTTAATAGATTAGTCGCAACATTCGCATAATGGGGCTTGTCATATGTAATGCTCAAACTTTTCCCTCTATGGTTGGGGATGTGTGCAATGCGCAGCAGGCGCTCCTGGGTGTCCCCAACAAATTGGTGCTGTACGATATTGCTGTAAATATAGCACATGTCTGGGGGCGGAGAGCTTTCACCCAATTTCTCCATCTTCAATTGATACATTAAGCTGGACAAGTCATGCTGTGCCTCGTGAAAGGTATCTCTTTGGAGAGCTGCGCTATATCGGCCCTCAGCTACAATTGTGAACAGCTCTTTATCTTTAATATTTCTACTACATTACAGTAATAACACTAGGACCGGGTCGTTATGGTGCGGCCGAGGATGTTGTGAGAGACTTAAACGGAAGTTTAAAAAGCTCAAATCTTACGGCAGATTTAGTATACGAAATCGTAAACAAAGAAACCCCTGCACATGCTCTGACCATAAAATCACAGGATAATAGAAATATTAAAGACAAAGGACTGTTGAAAATTATAACCTAGGGTCGATATGGAGCAGCGCTCCAAAGAGATGCCTTTCACATGAATTGTCCAGCTTAATGTATCAGTTGAAATTGGAGAAATTGGGTGATGGCTATCCATCCCCAGACATGTGCTATGTTTAAAGCAATATCGTGGAGCATCAATTCGTTTAGAATACCCAGGCGAGCCTGCTCCGCATTACTAACATACCCAATCATAGAGGGAGGAGCTGAGCATTACATATGACAAACCTCACTATGTGAATGTTGCGACAAATCTATTAACAAATATCTCAAGGTATGTAAGAACGATTGAGGGAAAAAATTTCCCATTCGGTGATGGTAGCTTAACAGTGAAGCTGCACTTTCGTCGCACTGAGTTATAATGACCCGAAGGCCTTTCACAGTCTATCGAGGGGTGAGATATCAGCGTGGGAGTGGGCTTGGATCTATTTTTTCAACCATACTACGCACGGCTGTCCCAGTGCTGAAGAGGGGCGCCAGATATCTCGGGAGGAAAGCGTTACAATCAGGTTTTAATACGGTAGAAGACATAATGGCGGGGGCGAAACCTAAAGAAGCTCTAAAAAACATTTAAAACGTACACGGGACGAGATCATCAAAGATGCAAAGAGAAAAATGCGTGGTAGTGGGAAGAAAAGGAGGGCTGTCCGGAAGAAGAGGTTACCAACAAGTGGCGTTAAACGTAAAAGGACATAAAAAAAGAAGTGTTCGAAGCGAATAAAACCTATGGTTGATAATTTTTTTTAACTGATATAAGCTAAGGACATTGCTCTCACGAATCATAGGATGTTTACTACTTGTCGAGAGAGGTGACACTATTTATAACTCGTCATAGTGCGCTTCATCCTTCCGTGAATAAATGGTAGTCTGAAGGTTTGATGTCCGGAGAATAAGGTGGATGAGGCATTTTTTCCCAACCAAATGCCTCCAATTGGGCAGTGGTGATTCGAGCAGTGTGAGGGCGCGCGTTATCCTGGTGGAATAGAACACCTCTGCGATTAATTAATGCAGGACATTTTTCTTGTAATGCTATCTTCAATCGTAGGAGTTGTTGGCAGTAGACTTCAGCTGTGATTGTTTGGTTAGCTGGCAGATGATCAAAACGAATAATTCCTTGCATATCCCACCAAACGCACAGCCAAATATTTTTTGGATGGGGTCCATTCCTTGGCTGAGTTTCAGGCTTTGTTTCACGAATAAGCCACTGATGTCGACGCTTAATATTGTTATAGAGAACCCATTTTTCATCCCAAGTGAGGATCCGATTCAAAAACGGTGCCTGCAGTTGCCGAGAATGCAGTGATGTGCAAATATCGATTCGATGTTGAAGATTCGCTTGTGACAAATCATGCGGAACCCATTTTCCAACCTTCACTACTTTTCCTAACAACTTCAAATGACGATAAATGGTCACATGGCTAATGCCAAGTTGCAGGCCAAGTTCTCTTACAGTTACCGTTGGGTTTTCCTCCACTGTTGCTTTCAGCAACTCTTCATCTAACTCATTTGGTCGTCCTGTTCGTTGATAATCTTTTAGACTGGTCTCCATTTATGAACTTCTCAAACCATCTCCTACACATTCATTCACTCACAACATCATTTCCATAAAATCTTTGAATATTTCTTGCGGATTCACTAGCGTTTGATCCTTTATGGAACTCACAGCATCACATGTCGAATATGCTCTTTCATGGGCTCCATGTTTTTTCAATTAATGTAATATCGTAGGAGTGGCGTTGTAACTGTATGAAAAACACCATGGAAAATAATCATTAGCCTAATCCTACACTAGCCTAAGTCATTCTGTATTGTGATCAAACATGTGCGAACCTGTCGCCGCGTGTATTTTTCAACATTTCCAAAACTATTTCACATTATCTTGAGGTTATTCTATTATATATCGTCCGTTTTCTAATCGAGCAGAATTTATGTTGGTGTAGTTAAAGTTGGTTCAGTTAAAGTAATGTTTGGGTGGAGGTAGTTCTACGTAATTTAAAGTTTGGTTAGTGAGGAATGTGTAAGGGAAATATCCTTTTGAAACTTCAGCGGCTACGCCCATAACCTTGGGTAACTTTGCTAATTTACAAGGTGTGAATAATAAAGTATCTTTAAACTGAACATTACCTCTTATCTGCCTCTGTATTAGTTTGTTGCCTCTTTTCAATGGATCACCTGTAAATATCTCAGATGACTCGTGTTCAAGCAACTCCTTATAAAGGAACTGTGTGTCAAATTTTGCTCCGTAATGGGCAAGAATATATACAGTCATTTTTTTTAACTTGTCCGCTAACTTGACAAAATAGGATACAAAGAGTTTCACAGGGCTGTCGTGAGCAATCTTTTTAAAAACGTTTGTCCGTTTACTACATTTGACACTCATCGCACTCGATCTCCATGCACTCATCACAGATAGTCTGGCTTACAAGTAAATGTGGAATAACCTCTTTGGTTTCAGCTTCGTGTATGTTTCTATGATATATCGTAGTACATGGTTATACAAGGGCTATTTTTAGGCTTAGCATCTTTCATATAACATACATGCTTTACTTCGGCCGCCTTATATTTCTCATGGCATGTAGAACAGTGAATTTCATCACAGTTATGTTTGGAATTCCCCCAGTTATCCATCACGTGAAACATACCGCACTTACAAATCCTCATTTTCCTGCAAGTGCCAATTGATTTATGGAGCTCAAAGCATTTATTATTGAAATATGTACGTCTACACACATTACATTCCCTCTTCTCAGCTTCAACCACACGACTTTCACATTTGGGACTTTTACACTGCTCACATACCATGTAGCATTCCATACAATGTTTCACTATATCATCCCCAAACTCGAGACATCCCTTACATAAATCATGATGCCTTCCATATTTTCGACTTTTATCATAACTCGCGTAGAGAGTCCTTATATTACGGATGGGGAGATACGATGTTCCTGACAATCCTAAAATAAGTAGAGGTCATGTACGATCTCTCACACAGCTTTTAAAAATATACACATTCCTACGACGATCATCCATTCCAAATACAACTATACGAACATTCATTTCCTGCTCTACCCTTCTAAGCTCTTCAGAACCCATATTACATTCAAACTGAAGCTTACAATCTGAAGCGAGTTTACGGGCACGCTCCACAGCCGTAGGCAGCCAGATATTATACGCGATTGTATTTAGCACAGTGAACATATGAGCTAAGATTATTGCTATAAAGCCGCAACCACGATCGACGTTTAAATGCTTTCTGTAATTAACCGGAGAATTGAAATTAAGAGTATAACGTGTGGCACTATGACCCCCAACCCGGAATACTCTGTCAATGTCTATCATGAAGTTGTTCATGTTCAAAGCTGTACTACTTTGAGAGACCTTCATTATACGACCCAAGATATATTCTATGTCTGCAGTTGCCAAGCGCCTGAATGGTATTACTACCCAAAAATCCTCTACATCCCCGTCATCTGACCCGAACCTGAAGGACAACCTCGTCCGGACTTCACGTTCGTCGCGGTTCTGAAAGGAAAATTCCACAATACGTTCAACTACGCGTCGCAGTCCAATACCTTTGCTATACAGGGATCCAGGGTCAACCCTGACCTCGTACCGATTTCTAGTCAGGGCAGGAGTGTAGGTAGTGGTGCGCACCAACTCGACTCTTATACCTTCCTCCACAAAACGAGAAGCTGCTGCTGCTGGTGTGGAGGAAGTACCCGGAATTTTTCAGGAATAAGGGGGTATATTTGAGGAAGGTACTATTGTGGGGGTTGTGTCGTAAAACGTAGAGGGTTGAGGCTCTATTACTGGGGACCTAACAACCAGCGCAATCCTGGCACGCTTTATACCTGACGTGGAGGGTTCTTCATCATGCCTCCGCTTTGAATTGTCGCGTGCTAAAGGTATCGCTGGTGGGGGTTCGTCAGCGGGGATGGAGTCTGTAGCTATACGGTCATTGGGGTCATCTGTAATATCGATGATAGGGGGCTGTACATCGTCGTCATTCACGGTTCTGTGGAATAAGGAAAACACAAATATAAGGAGCAGCACTAAAATTTTGTTATATTTTGTAAATAACCCACTTAGGGGTGTGACGTATTAGAGATGGAATCTGTAGAAAAATTCAGGTTCAGAAGCCCCTCCACATGTATTATCATTAAAGATAAGGGGGAGATGTTCTCAAAATTTCCATCTTAACATAAGCGTATTCTTCATCAATTAGAATATATGGAGCTATTCGGCGTATCAATCAATGTTCAACGAGTACCAAGATGATATTTTGTTCCAGAAAGATGTATATAACGTTAATTCGTTAAAAGGAAATGAGCATACAGTCATTGTAATTGACGATCTCATGTTGGAAATGGATAAAACGTTTGCCGAGACATTTACAGTGTTCTCCCACTATCTTAACATAAGTGTATTCTTCATCAACCAGAATCAATTTTTCAAAAATAGATACATGCGCGATGTGTCGTTAAATACACGGTCTTACTTCTTACTTCAGCTCCCACGTAGGCTAGTTAGCCTGTCAGTGTAGCCAGCCTTCTTCGCCGCTCCGCCCTGTCCATCGGCACTCCCGTTTATTCGAGCTTTTGTATGCTGGGCAAGTATCTACGCAAGCTCTCCTCCACTTCTTCTCCATCTCCTCGGTCTCCCCCGCGGTCTCCTGCCATTCCCTGGTCTCCACTCCCAGCACCTCCTCGCAGTTCTCCCCTCCTCCATTCTCTCCAAGTGGCCCAACCATCTGAATTTGTCATCGTCGATTTTTCTCAAAATCGGCGTTACTCCCACATTGGCTCTTATTTCTTCATGTCTTATCCTATCTCTTCGCATCTTTCTCAGAATAGTCCTCAGCGGTCTCATTTCTGCCGCCTGAATTCTACTTCGATCCGCCACGCGCATTTTACTGTGTTCCGACCCATAAATAAGTATTGTTGTTGAAACTGTTTCGAAGATTATTTTCTTGGTCCCAAGGGGCATATGTTCATCTCTCAGTAGCGGGTATAACATTCCGACATTTTTACTAAACTTTGCAATTCTTTCAGTTATTTCTTGCATATTACCACTCCACTTACATACTCCCTAAATATTTAAATTTTTCAACATTTCTTATTTCCTTATCTCCTATTTGAACTCCAAATTCTTCTTCTTCTCTTCGACATACACTTAATATTTCTGTCTTTTCTACATTCATTTCCATTCCCCCCTCTTTCAAACATTCATTACAACCAATAAAAGCGTGTTCTGTATCTTTTCTCTCTGTCGTCCAGAATGCTATGTCATCCGCATATGCCATTATTCAATTATTATTATTCATTTCATGACGTCGCTTGAAACTTGCAATGACTGTGTGAAGCGACGTCATGAAATGAATAATAAATACACAATATCTAGTCTTATTCGCGCATCGTAGAGAAGTGTCACAATTTTGGGTATGAGCCAATCAAATGTTCCCGAATCAGCGTAAGGAGTTTTTGGAGGTTTATAAAGAAGTTACAAGTCGGCGTTACGGATATTTGCTTTGTGATCTTCACCCGTGAAACACGTTTAGGGGGATTCTAAGAACGAATATATTTCCAAACGAGCTTGAAACGGTGTATATTCCAGAATGACAAATAGGCTGAAGAAATACCGAGAATTAATAAAAATCTATCAACGATTGCCCCGGGAATTGCAACAGAAGTTTGTTAAAAATATCGACTCCGAATTTTTAAAATGCATCTGTGAAATCTGTCTTAATGTTATAAAATGTAATATACCAATGAAACCCCCTCAGAAGGCTCACCTACGTCGTTACAAGAACATACTAGGTACGCTCGCTTGTAAAAGTCAAACTGTGGGGAAGAAAAAGCGAATTATTTTACAAAGAGGGGGATCATTCCTCTCCATCTTATTTTCAGTTTTGGGACCTTTAATGACTAGATTAATATGATGAAGAAAGTGGTAGTGATTCCGCACGAGGTGTATGCTTCACTGCAAAGTTCAAAGAGTCCAGACACGGTTCAAGAACCCTGTAAAAGCAGGCTTAAAAGAATGGAAAGCGAATTGATAGCCCTATTAAACAGTGAAAAGTCACCTGATGAGAAAAGGATCTGGTGCCAAGAGGCTCTGCAGAAATTTCTTCATGAATACGAAGATTATAAAAATCCGACAGATCTCCCCGTGGTTATTAGGCGTAGTGCGAGCAACGATGAGCATGGCGACATAGGACCTGGGCCCGACGTTAGAGATAACCAACCAAAGAATAACGGAACGCAACACATCGAGCATGTATTAAAAAGCAGTCTCCCACATACATTGAGGAATAAAGTCTTAAGTCTCTATAATCTATATAGTGAGGACCCCATCATACAGTGGACCGATACAGGCGAGGTCATTGTTGAAGGAACAAGGGTACAGGGCTCGAATATCGTCGACATTGTTCATTATCTGGTGAGAAATTGGGACAGGCCCTCACCAACAGGATGGAAGCATATTGAAGCAAGACTACAACAAATAAATGTCTCCAAAACATTAAGAAATCTGATTAGGTTAAAAGACTTGGAGCAAGTCTCGCATGTGTCACAACTGAGTACGCTATCGCCCTCAACAGTAGCATCTCTGAAGAGGAGATAGACGAGACCAAACGGCCAACCTTACCCACGTGTCTCTAAACTACGCAAATGGCTAACATATTAATATTAAGAAAACGCTATTATGACATTTCTAACCCAGCCTCCTACGGCGGCTTTCATAGACTGTACAGTAGGGTGGCCAACTTTTCAATATTTTTTTAAAAGTATAGGTTATCGTAGTTTTTCCCATTATTTGGCACTATACTAGCACATTGGTACCATTTTTACAAAAATTGATCAATATTTAGGGGTTTCGCATCGACCTTGAAATTACGAGTTTTTTTTAAAAATGCGTACGTTTTAACTTTTTACTGAATCAAGATAAATCATTAAGTATGGATGTTTTCTGAATCCCCTTGATGAGAGAAGTCGTTTGGTGTGCCTTCCAATGTCATACGACTAACGGTTTAAAAGTTGTGCCTGTATACAGGTAATACCAATGTGTTAGTATAGTGCCAAATAATGGGAAAAACCACGATCACCTATACTTTTCAAAAAAATCAGCAAATAGCAGACAAATAAGGAAGAAAGAAACAATAACTTAAACAATCACTTTTGCATTGTATTGACCACTATCACACGTCACTGGCTGCAACGTTGTCCCTCTGTGCTATGTCATTGTGGCGAGTGATGACTTCTTGAAGTCGCCGAGCTCTTTCCGTTTCTTTTCCACCACTTGCAGAAGATCCTGCAGCTGTGCCTCGTCCTTTGTGACCGTGTTCGCATAGTCTTGCATCAGTTGGACTCCTCTTTCAGCGACGTCATTGGTGACCTGGAGATTGGAGATCACATCCTTCAGACGACACAATTCCTCGTTCTCGTCCCACTTATCAGTTGGCAGGGTGAGCCACGAAGACCCATACATCTTCAGACCTGCAAATAAGAACCAGGAGGACTCGTCGATCAGGTTGGGGAGTAGCGTCATCTCGTCGAGTGAGACGTTCTCGTATGTGAAGTCTTTGGGTACAGGGAGGTGGGACAGCTTCTCTGCCATCTGTTGCTTCACAGTGCCATCCACCTTGTTGCTGCATAGAACGAAGATGACGGTCTGAGGCCTCAGATACCAGAAGTGCCGCCTCATCACTGCCAGTGACGCTTCTGCCACCTCGCGGTCCACTGCCCTATACCTCAGAAAACGCTGGTATAGTACCAGGTCATTCAACAGCGCATCAGCTGCTACAGGGGCCGCCAACCAAGCTGGTACGTACAGAAGAGCGATGAACACCACGATCCTGTGCAGTTTGTCGACCAGCTCGGCGTCGAGCTCCAGCTGCCTACTAAACATCAGCAGTTTTGTGTAGTAGATGACCTGAAACAGAATAGGCACCATTGTAAGTAAGACAGGTTTATTGTTAGCAATTACTTTGTTTGCGTTATAATGAAATGTTTATCTTTGAATAACATTTAAACTTATCTCTAGATTATTTTTGTTTGAAAATACTAACTTTAGCCATCCATCTTGCGTGGTGGTAGGCTCCTGGGCGCATGAGGTGAATGCCACGGCGTGGTTGTGTCCCGAGTACCAGGAGCGTGATCTCTGCCACTTCCCGGTAATCGTCTCTGACGAAACCAGAAGCTGTGCTCAGGAAGCTGACCGCCGCGTCCCGGAGTTCTATTAGCCACGTACTCTCCGCCAGATTCTCGACCTGCAGCTTGCAGTAGGTCGAGAGATCGAGCTCGTCCCATCTTCAAAAATAATAAACAAGAAAATTGTGTGAGAAAACTCTGAAGTTCCGGTTTGGCTTGCTGTTTTATAAACTAGTGGAATATCATGTGTGTCCTAACTTTACCTTTCACAAAAAATGAACTAACCTTCTCTTCAACTGCTGAAACAAAGGACGGCATCCCAGCTGGAGTAGCGGTCGCCCGAGCATGTTTTCCAGCCGGACAACTGCACCTGCACCCTCCCCGTGTTGGTGGAAGTGGTGTCGAAGCAGATTCCGATGACGCTCTCCTCACATCCCCAATCTTCGAGAGCATGTATGGTTGCCCGCGCCTGCGACAGTCCGGTGCCGTCAGCAACAGCTGGGACTGACAGCAACTTTCCTTCTGTGCAATGAGGAGCCCCGGAGATGAGAATTGCTTGGCGGTGCTCCGCCGTTCCAAGGAAGTTCTGAAACATATGCCATATATTTCAATTTCATGGTTGTAAAGTAACCTATTTTTGTTCACATTCAGTTCTCTTTTTAATTGACATTATGCTTCATGAATCTCATCACTAAATTGATAGCTATGAAAACTTAATCAACTGACCTTGACCATTTTGCTATCCCAGTGGACAACAGTGTGCCTCGGTGGCGTGAAGGAGTCCTTCACAGCCGTCGCCACTTCACGGCGATGTGACACTCTTCCCCGGCGAACCGTTTCTTTCGAGATGCTGAACTGATTGAGGTCTGCTGGTGGATCCGCCGAACGTGTGATAGCAGCCACAATGCTTACTATCTATGTAGAGAATGGAAAGTGGAAAGGAAACTGTCAAGAATACATGTGGGTTACGGGACACTTTAAAACTGACGCTATCGATGAATACTATACACAATACGCACCTGATTATTGGACATGCGGAAACGATCAGCCACTGCCATGACAGCAGGTGCATTAAGGATGCGGCGAGGAAGATTGACAGACTCACTTGGCTCTTTCGGCAGGGGGAACGCTAGTTCTGTCTCCGACTCTCCTGACATGCCAGTATCATCATTCTCCATGGCCTCATCTCCGGTTTCGTATGCACACTTTGAGGTTTGCGGCTCCTGGCGAGGACGTTTTCTTCCTTCCTGTAGCTTTCTTTTTACAGCGAAAACTTTATCGTTCCCGCTCATCGTTGCCACCCGAGGACCACGTTGATCGAGGTAGAAGTCAATGTCTTCTTTCTTGTCCTTGTCGGACAGCAGTCGATTCTTCTTTATATCTTCGACAGCGTCAGATGCTCCGATATCCCACAGCTTGTCCACACTGTCCGAAAACTTCTGCGTTTTCCTCCGGCGTCAGTTTCTCGTTTTCTGCTCTTTTGGAGTAAGTGCCACTCTTTCCACAATGCCTCTAGCTTCCGTTCGCAGTTGAGCTTTGTGATTGTTTTAATGCGGGCCATGTTCCAAAACTTTAAGACGTTGTTTACGGTTTCTTTGAATGCGTCTTTCCTGTTAGCAGTGTACTGGATAACACTGAAGAAGTATTGCAGAACCTGCCGTGTTGTTGGCAATTTGCTACCACTGATGGAGGACGACGGTTGGCCAACTAAAAAAATTTCCGAGGCCGAACTTAGAGAAGGTAGCGATGTTATTTTCACCTTTCCTTTTGATGACTCTCTATTTGTAGCTTCAAGAGTTCTTCCAGTTATGGTTGCCATCGATTTGTCCATGACAAAGGATGAGGAACTCAGACAGGATTTCAAAATGTTATGATTCGCAAAAAAAGAAATAGGTTAGGTACCTGGCACAGGCATAGTGCATTTTCTAATTACCTATATACATTATACATTCCGCCCGGGTATGGTGACTCATTTTTTTGAAAAGTATAGGTGATCGTGGTTTTTCCCATTATTTGGCACTATACTAGCACATTGGTATTACCTGTATACAGGCACAACCTTTAAACCGTTAGTCGTATGACATTGGCAGGCACCAATGTGCTAGTATAGTGCCAAATAATGGGAAAAACCACGATCACCTATACTTTTAAAAAAAATTGAAAAGTGGGCCACCCTACTGTACAGAGGTGTTCACAATGATGGAGTAGGTAAAAAAAAGTTGAGAGGGTTTTGCGGGAGCAGGATGGTTATACACTTCATAAGCCGGTGAGAAAAAAGTTTAAAACGGCCAAGACAACGGATTCGAGTGACTCTATTTGGCAAGCGGATTTAACAGACATGCAAAGATATTGAATGTATAATGATGGCTACCGCTACATCCTATTCATAATAGATTTATTCTCTAGATATCTGTGGCTAATTCCTCTGAAAAATAAATCGACTGAAACAGTTGCTAAAGCTACTAAAACGCTGATGTTGAAAGAAAACAGGGTTCCTGGCTATTTTTGTATGGATATGGGGAAAGAATTTATAGGCCGCGCTTTACAGAACATGTTGACAGAGTTTAATATCAGTTACTACACTAGCAATTCTATACATAAGGTCTCTTTATCTGAAAGAGTTCAACGTACCATAAAGGAACGCATGCATCCCTATTTTACACATAAAAACACACACAGATACATAAACATTCTGGGATCATTGGCCTCATTATACAACCGTTCAGACCACCGTACGATTAACACAACGCCTAACGAAGTTTTAGAAAGAGGTGCGCTGCCAGAGCTGAGAAGAGATGGAGCACCGCCACCACACTCAACACGTTTCAAAATCAATGATTATGTAAGGCTATCGCGTTCAAGAAATAAATTCGCGAAGGGATTTGAGGAAGGATGGACACGTGAGATTTTTAAAGTTAGTGCTATGAGACCTAAAGGCGAGATAATGATGTATTACGTTGAAGATTTGAATGGGGAAGAAATCGCAGGAGGCTTTTACAGCGAGGAGTTGCAGAGTGTCTTTTAATTTAGGAAAAAATGTGTTTAAATTTGAAAAAATTTTAGGCAGCAAAGGTTTAGGAAAGAGAAAAATGTACCTGGTGAAATGGCTAGGATGCCCAGAAAGCTTCAACACCTATATAAAAGTTGCTGCAATAATGAAGCTTAAATAGTATGCAACATGGCACCAAACCACTTCTATGTCACACTACCGTCCTCTTCTTCTCTCTCTGTACGTCATAACAACACCCTGGCCAGCTTTATAACAGAACTCCATGGGCTCATTGAATTTGAATGTGATTCGTACGAAGTTGGTGTTTGTGAATTCCAGTTCGCCACCAAATTTTTAACTCATATTTCTGATCCTTAGAAAAGTCGATGAGTGTGAAAAATTAGGCATAACCTTAGACAACACTCTGTGACCAATCCTGTTCGGTGGGGTACAGTACAATACTATAAATGTAACACTAGGAATCGGTCATTATGACACAGCCACGGACATTGTGACGGGCTTAAACAAGAGTCTTGAAAAGTCGTACCTGACAAACGACTTACTTTTTAAAGTCGCAAACATAAACACGTCCTCACACACGTTGAAGTTAAAATCAACGCTTAGTAGAAATATTAAAGACAAAGAGCTGTTCACAATTATGGCCGAGGGTCGATATATTGCAGCCCTCCAAAGAGACACCTTTCACGAGGCACAACATGATTTGTCCAGCTTAATGTATTAGTTGAAATTGGAGAAATTGGGTGAAAGCTATAGCATCCCCAGACATGTGCTATATTTACAGCAATATCGTGGAGCATCAATTTGTTGGGGACACCCAGGCGCGCCTGCTGCGCATTGAACACATTCCCAACCATAGAGGGAAGAATTTGAGCATATTTGACCAATATCTCAATATATATAAGAACGATTGAGGGAAAAAATTTCCCATTCGGTGATGGGAGCTTAACAGTGAAGCTACACTCAGTGAAGCTACACTTTCGTCACATTCAGTTATAATGACCCGAAGGCCTTTCGCACTCTATCGAGGGGTGAGATATCAGTGTGGGAATGGGCTTGGCTCCATTTTTTTCAAATATACTACGCACGGCTGTCCCATTGTTGAAGAGGGGTGCTAGATACCTCGGGAGGAAGGCGTTATAATCAGGTTTTAACACGGTAGAAGACATAATGGGTGGAACTAAACCTAAAGAAGCTAAAAAAAAAAATTTAAAACGTACACGGGACGAAATCATCAAAGATGCAAAGAGAAAAATGCGTGGTGGCGGAAAGAAGAAGAAAAACGCTGTCCGGAAGAAGAGGTTACCAACACGTGGCGCTAAACGTAAAAGGACAACAAAAAAGAAGTGTTCTAAGCGAATGAAGCCTATGGCTGATCATTTTTTTAACCGATATAAGCTGAGGACACTGCTCTCACGAATCATAGGCTGATTACTACTTGTCGAGAGAGGTGGCACTATTTCTGACTCGTCATGGCGCGTTTCATCCATCCGTGTAGCTCACAATGTTGTAAATCGGAGCTGTCCCTCTTTGATATGCCCCCTACGCAGGTTTCTATTGAGCATAGTGACTTTATTAAAATTAACCCATTAAACACAATTAGTTCACCGAGTTCTACCTAAGAGGTTATTTATTAGAATGCATGATCACGCTTCGACGAATGGAAAATATCAGGTCATCCCATAAGTAATGTCGTTTCTTAGATCGGAATTTGAAGGACAAAAAAACTTAACTGAAATTTTTTAATCTAGTATATATTTTCCATCTGAATCAATGACACACTGCCAACGTCCTACAAGCTTTTCAATGCCATGTTTATAAAATTCAGGCGGTTTTGAGGCAAAAAACGTACAAAGACTGGTGTGCAGGTCATCTAAAGAAGTATACTGTTTCTCGTGAAGATAGTTTTGCAGACTCCTAAAGAGATGATAATCTGAAGGCGCAAGGTCTGGAGAATATGGAGGATGCGGAAGTTTTTCCCACCCAAGCTCCTCAATTTTTGCAGAAGTGATCCGAGCGGTATGAGGACGTGCGTTGTCGTGGTGGAACACGATTCCTTTCCGATTAACCAAAGAAGGTCTCTTTTCTTTTAGTGCAGTGTTCAATCGATCCAGTTTTGACAGTAGACTTGAGCGGTGATTGTTTGGTTGTATGGTAAGGTTTCAAAGTGTATTACTCCATCTTTATCCCATCAAACACTAAGCATCACCTTCCGAGGGGTGAAGATTTGGTTTTGGCTGTGGTGTCGCTGGTTTTCCGGCACAAACCCACTCTCGACGGCGCTTAACATTCTGGTACAGTATCCACTTTTCATCACCAGTCCAGTCACTAAACGGTGCAGAAACGGATCTTGGAGTTCACGGGAATGAAGAGCTGTGCTAATGTTTACCTGCACCCTTAGATTGTCGACCGACAATTCATGTGGCACCCATTTTCCTAACTTAGGCACTTTCCCGAGTTGGTGCAAATGTCGATGGATGGTGGACGGGG
The DNA here is from genome assembly GCA_023014485.1 of Bathynomus jamesi. Taxonomy (NCBI): domain Eukaryota; kingdom Metazoa; phylum Arthropoda; class Malacostraca; order Isopoda; family Cirolanidae; genus Bathynomus; species Bathynomus jamesi. Next base: position 80,027 of record JAJOZX010005333.1, read on the forward strand.
ATGAATTGAGTTTCTGGGCCAATTCTTCGACAATTGTTGAACAGTCTTCTTCAAGTGCGGCTAACAGCAAGTCATCATGAAACTCAGCAGGGCGTCCAGAGCGTGCTGCATCTGTCAAACGGCAGTCACCATTCCTAAACTTTTGAAACCATCTTTGACATTTCCTCACATGCAGAATATCGTTGCCATAAACGTCCTGAATGTTTGGCGTTGCTTCAGTAGCATTATTCCCTTTTTTGAATTCGTAAAGCATTATGCCTGATATGCTCTTCTGATACCGCCATGTTTATGAGGGGTTCACATAAAGCAAAACACACGTCTTCACTGGTCAAGGTATGTAGAGTATGTAGCGAAACACGATAGATCTCCTCTTAGATATAACCTTCAGAAAATTTATGCTTAATCCGAGTAGGACTAGTTTAAACTTAATCTATCGTAAAAAACGACATTACTTATGGGATGACCTGATATAAAAAGAGCCCCTTTAAATTCGAGAATTTCGGGCTTAAAAATATAACTCTATACTTCAATGGCGTTGCGTTGCAATAATGAAGCTTAAATAGTATGCAACATGGCACCCAACCACTTCTATGTCACACTACCGTCCTCTTCTTCTCTCTCTGTACGTCATAACAACACCCTGGCCAGCTTTATAACAGAACTCCATGGGCTCATTGAATTTGAATGTGATTCGTACGAAGTTGGTGTTTGTGAATTCCAGTTCGGCACCAAATTTTTAACTCATATTTCTGATCCTTAGAAAAGTCGATGAGTGGGAACATCTCAGTCAGATTGGAATTCGCCGACCCTATAGACGCGCCTTTTAGTGTACTAGTATACGTCGAATCAATAGCTCTAATAGAGCTCGACCGTTCCTGGAACATTGTCACAGACTTTTAAAATGGATGCGAATACACTCCAGAGAGTAATGAAAAGTGACCGAGTCACACGCTCCAAATTTATCGTTGTGTTTGCGAAGAATGAAACATTGAAATTGCCAACTACGAGAGATTGGTGTAGTTTTATCGTCAATATGGACATTGTGGGGGTGAGGGGATTCTTTGGTTTGCAATCTATTTTAAAAATAGGGAAAGAATGTACTATTTTGATTCACTTTGCATTCAGTACCCAGTGACCCTGTTGTTGTAAAATTTATCAAACAGCTGCATGTCCCTGAAATTAACTGGAATCCTTACCGTTTCCAAGGATATTTTAGTAATACTTTTGGCATGTACTGTCTTTCATTTCTCCTGCACATGTCACGTGAGAAGGGATTTATACATTTTTAAAAATTATTCGATTTGTGCGACACTGAGATGAATGATGAATTGGTATGCAGACATAAAAAAGGTTCCCATTTGTGCGCACTCGCTGTATTGTGTGAAGTTTTACGTGTGTATATATAATTGCAACTATATTGTGTAAAGTTTTACGTGTGTATATATAATTGTAACTATATTATGTAAAGTTTTACGTGTGTGTATATAATTGTAGCTACCTATATTGTTTAAAATGTCTCCATTAATGTTAGTCTTACTTAATGGAAGCTAGTTCTGTAATCCGAACTGTAGTAAAACATGCTTTCTACCATTTAATAAATTGGATGAAAATATAATGTTTTGTTCTTAACCGCAAAAAAAAACGTACATTATTTCCTCGATATCCAGGCATCCGTTGGACCGGATGTGAGCCAATACCTCGACCTCGGTATTCAGGTCACTGTTTTGGCTGCGCAGTAAAACCTACAAATCGCCGTCGATTATTTGCCTTTCTTCAATGCTATCGCGAAAAGTAGCTATAACACGATCAAGTTCCGCATCGGTCCTTTAAGGAGAAAATAACATGATTAGTTCATACTGAATCTTTTTTAATTAAAGTCCATTTTTTCATAAATCGATTTGTATTCAGAAATCATAGCTCAGTACTAATACAAACTAGGCTATAATTGAGGGTACCCGCTAATGAAACATTTACGATAAAATGTGAGGAGTAGAAATGTATTAGTACAGCCACACCATATATATGCCGAAATAACCACGAAGGCGACACAGAATGGTCAATAATGAAGAATCTATTGTTTTTCACCAACATACACAGAGTAAGATATATATATATATATATATATATATATATATATGGGAATGAACTCTAATATATAATATATAATATATATATATATATATGGGAATGAACTCAGAATGGTTCCCTGAGTTTTTTATGATACACACAGACCGTGCATGGAACAAGGAACTCTTCTGGGATAATTAAATCCACTATAGTCCGAATAAGTAATGGTAAATGACAAATACCATAGTTTTTCTTTTTCATGATGCAAGCCCGACGTGGGCAACGGGTCTCTCGCAAAGAGGTCCCATAAATATAGCTTCCCTCACCAGCTATCTGCAAAGCAGACAGGATCCATCTTTGGGACATGGATCTAGGGTTTAAAGCAGCCTAGCCCCACTACATTTAGAACCTCAATATAAGTAAAAGACTCGTTGCATTCGCGTATAATAGTTACCCCGTTTTCTTTGATTTATTCAATCCGACGTGAATGCAACGAGTCTTTTACTTATATTGAGGTTCTAAATGTAGTGGGGCTAGGCTGCTTTAAACCCTAGATCCATGTCCCAAAGCTGGATCCTGTCTGCTTTGCAGATAGCTGGTGAGGGAAGCTATATTTATGGGACCTCTTTGCGAGAGACCCGTTGCCAACGTCGGGCTTGCATCATGAAAAAGAAAAACTATGGTATTTGTCATTTACCATTATTTATTCGGACTATAGTGGATTTAATTATCCCAGAAGAGTTCCTTGTTCCATGCACGGTCTGTGTGTATCATATATACAGAGTCATGTAAGAAGTAAATAGACAGCCCAGATTTTTCTGTAACAATTTGGCGTAAAAGATTCAACAATTCTGATCGTGTTGCTGGTTTTTTGGGCTTTTTACATAAAGTCTTGTCTAGTATTGCCCACACGTGTTCTATGGGGTTCATGTCAGGGGACTGACTCGGCCAAGGAAGTCGTTTGATACCATTTCGCTCCTCCCATTCTTTCGTCTTTTTTGCTGTGTGGCATGGGGCTCCATCTTCCTTGAACAGGCAGCTGTCTTTTTCAATTTGACCACTTGAGAATATTGGCATAAGTCCTTCTTCAACGATATAAATGTAGGAAACGAATATTAGTCATAATAATGGCAAAAAAATTGGATGCATACATTTTACCATAAAATTAAGGGTGTCTCTTTACTTCTTGCATGTCTCTGTATATATGAAGAGGGAGAGAGCTGCAAGGCGTTACATGTACATTAATTTACAGCTCAAAAGGAAGATTAGCTGGGTGTACTACGCATTATAAGCCAGCACCGGGTACCGAGCCTCTGACCGGGATGTTAACACATACATCTATATATATATATATATACACTATATATATGGGAAGAGAGAGTTACAATAAGATCAAATGCCGATTAGGGCACAAGGGCCAAATAATAATCACAAAGCAGATATCCTAACTGGGATCAAAAGTAATTTTAGCTTGATGTGCTACGCATCACCTGCCAGCACCGGGTAACGAGCCCGGGACCGGTTGTCAGCACATACTTCCATATATATATATACAGGGTGGGCGGAAAGTAGCTCCCTATTTTGGATTGGTAAAAAAATACATATATTATCCATTTATTTCAGAAGAAATAATATGAAAAGGTAGGCATACATGGTAGGTTTTCTCTAAAATTCAATGTGGGCTCCAACTCTTTCCACCAGCTTCTGGAGCCGCCCAGGAATGGCGTCCACTGACTTTAGCAGGAACTCCGGCGGGATGGAGGACATGACTTCCCGAATTCGGTCTTCCAGTTCTTCCAATGTCCTCGGTTTGGTGCGGTAGACTTCTTCTTTTACCCACCCCCAAAGAAAGAAGTCGCACGGTTACCGCTGAAAAACGGCAGAATCGGTTCAGTGTAACGGTGTGGTGTGGTATGACCTCAGATCAGGTTGTGGGCCCGTTCCTTCTGCGCAACACCATGAATGCTGAGCGGTACCTTGCTATGTTGCGAAACGAGGTCTGGCTGGTTGTCAGCACATGGGAGAACATCGACGATCTGATATTTATGCAAGATGGCGCCCCTCCGCACTTCGCTCTTGTTGTCCGTGAGTGGCTGGATGCCCACTTCCCTGGGCGTTGGATGGGTCGTCGTGGTCCACATCAATGGCCAGCCAGGAGCCCCGACTTGACACCGTGCGACTTCTTTCTTTGGGGGTGGGTAAAGGAAGAAGTCTACCGCACCAAACCGAGGACATTGGAAGAACTGGAGGACCGAATTCGGGAAGTCATGTCCTCCATCCGCCGGAGTTCCTGCTAAAGTCAGTGGACGCCATTCCTGGGCGGCTCCAGAAGCTGGTGGAAAGAGTTGGAGCCCACATTGAATTTCAGAGAAAACCTACCATGTATGCCTACCTTTTCATATTATTTCTTCTGAAATAAATGGATAATATACGTATTTTTTTAACAATCCAAAATAGGGAGCTACTTTCCGCCCACCCTGTACATATATATATATATATAGAGAGAGAGAGAGAGAGGAAGAGACAGTTACAATAAGACAAAATGTCGATTAAGGTGCCGGGATCAAATAATAAACACAAAGCAACTATCCTAACTGGGATCAAAAGGAATTATAGCTGGGTGTGCTAAGCAACGTCTGTCAGCACCGGGTATCAAGCCCGGGACCGCAGGCAATTCTTAAAAGTTTTATTAATTCTAAAATCCTACCTGTAGAACTTTCTATACATTTTTAAGTTATCAGAAACAAGCGTGTAATAAAATTTCACTTTCAAAGGACACCTTCATCGTATAATAAAATTCACTGTCTAAATGACGTTATCAGGAAGGAAGATTGGCTGGGTGTACTACGCATCGAACCCCGGCCTAGCTCAGTACTAATGCATACTAATCTATAATTGATGTTACCCGCTATGAAACATTTCACAAGAAAATGTAACCTGGGTGTGCTTCGCATCGTCTGCCGGCACCGGGTCTCCTTTCAGTTCGTTTTATTACGAATTTTTATAAATTATAACACTTGCACTCAATGAGACGATATATATACATAGCCCGGCCTTCCGCTTAAATCACAAACTAGTTTTTCAAAACGCATTTATTATGGCTTTTTATAAATTAACTAACACTGGCACAGAATGAAACGATGTATAAAGCCCGAATCACAAATTAAATTAATTAATTACATTTCAATGTCGTCTTCAACGGCTGATTCTTGCACTCCGTCACAAATTTCTGCAATGCTTTGTGTGGAGAGATCATTCCGGTCAGTCACTCCGAAAAGGTGGAGTGTAGCCCCGGTATCTATGTCCCCGTCTTCAAACAACTGCGGGGAGCAGTAAAGCTGTTGTGATTGACTCATGGCGATATATGTCTGTGGTTATTCTTTGATAAATACAACTGTTGTGGATTCCAGATGAAAATGCCCCTTTTATATACGCGATCCTAGTTGTAAACGCCCCCAATAGCCGATTCACGAGTTTCTTATTGGACGTTGGTGAAATTTCGGTGGAAAATAGCGTGTAAGCGCGACTACCCACCGCCGAATGCTGTTTTTGAAGACTTTTATATAAGAGATGATTCACAAAAGTAAATAGACGCCTCTCTCTCTCTCTCTCTCTCTGGAAACTCATCTAGAAATAAATAATTAGTATATATATAGCTGTGTGTGTAATAATAGGGTATCTATGTGCGTTTGTGTGCGCTTCTTGGGTGTTCAGGAGATGTATACACTGTGCCAACTGGCTGATAATGACTGGAGGCACTGGTTTATACGCTAACTGGCGGATTTCGAGTTCTAAGCCAAGTGTTGCTACCATGATCACTCATTGGGCTTATGCCTCTCGCGGAAGCTGGATGGTCTCTTCCTCTCTCTCCTCTCTCTCTTAGGTTAGGTATACCCCTTTGGGGGGTATGACCATCCCAGCTTCTCCCCCAAAGACGTCAGGTGGACTCCCACAGCTTTCTGGGGTAGTTTCCCTTCCCCCTTTCTTTTTTTTGCACCCTGGGGTTGGCAGTGGGGGAGGCGGGTATTGCAACAAGGGGGAAGGGGTTGGCACTGGCACTCATTGCAACATTGCATTATTGCATTGCACTCTAACTTTTTGCGCCCATGCTACTAACCTTATTTATAAATCCTAACATGGTCATTATAACATGTTTTATAAAGTAAAGATATCTGAATCAAAATTTTTAGCCACATATCCTCAATCTCTTCCTGCATCTCTCTCCCCACCCTCACTGGGGAAAGTGGGTTTAGATGATAGATGGATGAATGGAAATTTTTACCCCGACAACTTGACAAGAGATGGGATTGTGTATTGTTAGTTTTTTATGTTAGTTTTTTTAAGTCCCCTAGCAGGAGAAATAACAGCAGCCTGACCTGCCTGACCTGCCTGACCCCTCCATTGCCACTGATATATATATATATATATATATATATATCTGGTGGGCAAAAAAAAGGGAGACCTCGAACTTTCGCTATAAAATCTAAAGTTATGGTCAGATTTCAGTATTTCTTTCACACCCCACAAATACGTAAATTTCCTATACGGTGAGCGGATTTCAAAGAAAACTAATCAAAATTACGGATTTATTGAACATTTCTTTATGCCACTGGAAATTCTCCAATTACACTATTACTGCATTATCGTGTCGGTCAAAAAAATGGGAGACCTTTTAAATCCTTCATATCTCGGCAAATACGGTAGATAGAACCATGAAATTTTAGTGTTAGTACTAGGTAATTTTATGGTTTGTATACCATCTTTTAGCATTTTAGCTGAGAAATTATATTTATGGCGAATATTCCAGAAAAATCTTGCGATAATTAAAGCGATTTTAATTAACGTAAGCCAACTGCAGGAGGTTTGGACAAGCTTCTCAAGAAAATCTATAAAACAGGAGATGCTAAAAGATGGCATACAAACCAGAAAATTACCTAGTACTAACATACTAAAATTTTATGGTTCTAAGTACTGTATTTGCCGAGATATGAAGGATTTAAAAGGTCTCCCTTTTTTTTTGATGACCCGATAATGCAGTAATAATGTAAAAGGAGAATTAACAGTGGCATAAAGAAATGTTCAATAAATCCGTAATTTTCATTAGTTTTCTTTGAAATCCGTTCACCGTATAGGAAATTTACTTATTTGTGGAGTGTGAAAAAAATATTGAAATCTGACGATAACTTTAGATTTTACAGCCAAAGTTCGAGGTCTCCCTTTTTTTATGCCCACCCTATTAAACATAGTAAGTTAATATTTTATATATACTGTATATTTTATAATCTGTTTTAGTTTTGTTTTAATTTCTCTAAATATTAAACTTAATTGAAGTTGAGATTTTGGTTCATTATATTTTTAATGTTGCTCGTGTACTATTGAAAGTAATTTTAAATTAAGTTAATTATATACCTGTCTGAATAGTCTTTTACCACTTTTCTATTGTTGTTACTTTTGGAGCAATCCAAGAATAAGCGCCCCAAATCAATTTAGGGTGCTTTTTCTTGTATTGTGGTCGAACGAGGGTGCTTATTCTTGGATTGCTCTAAAATGGAGTTAAAATGGAGTTAATTGCTCTGAAATGGTTAATTGAATGCCCGGTTAGGTTAATTATACGCCTTTGACGATTGGTGAGGTAAAGTCGTGATATTTTTGTTAGTTTTAACGAAAATATCACGACAACCTAACTAATTGTCAAGGGCGTACAGTTGACCTAACCTGGCATTCAATTAACCTAACCGGGCATTCAATAATTTTACCGTAGGTTTTGATATACTGTATTTATAAATAAGTCCTGAAATATAAAAACCATTCAGAAGTTTGTGGGCAAGATGACAGCATCAACTTTTCAGACTGAAGTGTTACCATTATTGGTTGAAGATCCATTGCCAGTAATAAATTGGTGTAAGGGAAAAAATGATGCTGTATTGCTAAGTGCGATCAAACAATGAATTGGACAAAGTTTTCGAGGAATGTTGATGGTAAAATCCTTTAATTTGGATTGAGGTCGAACTGGGGTGATGTTTCTTGTATTGGGGACTTTGGGATACTTATTCTTGGATTGCTCCTTACTTTTTTTTTGTTTTTAGCCACTGATGATGTGATGATGAGAGTTTGAGTTGCGAGACGTTTTATATTAAATCTTTATAATGTTTTAATCTTTAAATGCCGGTCCCTGAAAACACCCCTTTTTCTACAAATATATATATTCATTATATATACTCCATCTTATACATTATAAATAAGGTGAAGTTAGAGTTCACAGTTTTTCATTAAATTATATTTTGGTAAAAATTGTAGGGACAAAATAATTAAAAATGTATTTGTCAAACAAATAAAAAACAAAACATAATTTATTTTAATTTTAATTTTTAAAATTTTTTATTCTAATTCAGAATTTACAACGCATTTAGTGAGATTTTCGGAATTGTAAATGTAGGTTGATTTTTAGATTGAGGTTAATAATGGATTGCAAGTTTGTGAATAAACACTTGAAAACCGAAAAGTTGGATCACCTGAAGATCAGTTCCCCCAGCCTTCTTTAGTTAGCTTTATAAGGCTAACTAACGAAAATATCAAGACCTAACCTAACCAATCGTCAAGGGCGTACAGTTGACCTAACGATTGGTTAGGTTAGGTCGTGATATTTTCGTTAGTTGCCTTATAAGGCTAACTAAAACAGGCTGGGGGGCCTGATCTTCAGGTGATCCGAAAAGTTTATCAAAATGTAAAGAAAAACGTGTTTCTCTCGTGATGCAAGTCATTTTACCCTCAAATTAATGCAACTAAGAACTGAAAAGTTTTTATTTTGGATTCTGAGGGATAATGAATAAAACATTTGAACAATTCATAACTCATTTCTCTCTCTCTCTCTCTCTCTCTCTCTCTCTCTCTCTCTCTCTCGTTTGTGTGCGTTAAAGAAGATAGAGAAATAAGGAAAGAGGAAATTATTGTTATAATTTAAAGATTAAGCCATTATTTGCACTTTTGACTGCTACGCCTTTAATTTCTGAAGCGTAAAATGTATTCATTATTTTAATTGGGATCACCATGTCAATCGCCCTTGACGAGTGGTTCAGTTTTTCGTCGTGATATTTTCGTTGTTTTGTATATGTATAGGCTTATATATATATATATATACAGGGCGTCCCAAAAAAATGTATACACACTTTAACAGCTGATAGCTCAATTGATGTTTCTTTCTTTCCAAGTTAAACCCATTAGAATTAATAATGGCAGTCAGACTAAGCTTTGAACAAAGGAAATTCATTCTAAAATGCTACTGGAAGTGTGAAAACGCAGTTGAAATGCAAAGACAGTTTAGGAGGGAGTTTCAAACAGATCCACCAACGCGACTTACCATCACTCGAATTAGAGATAAGTTTGAAGCCGATGGAACTGTTCAGAATGTCCACAAGAAGCGTTCCGGAAGACCACGGACATCGACAAGCCCCACAAAGCAAGAAAGAGTACTGGAAACGTATCACCAAAGTCCAAGAAAATCTGTGCGGCAAGCGAGTCGTGAGGTAGGAATTTCAGAATCGTCTGTCCAACGCATTTTGAAGCGCTGTCAATGGAAAAGTTACATTCCAAGATTAGTCCATGCTATTAATGAAGATGATCCGGACCGAAGAGTGGAGTTGCGAGTGGTACTTGGCACGATGTGGATGTGGATTGGACGAAGGGGTTTCGTAGAATACCCTCCGCGTTCACCAGACCTCACACCACTAGACTTTTTTTATGGGGATACTTAAAAGACAAAGTCTACGCTATAAAACCTGCAACAGTCGCTGAATTGAGAGCAGCCTTTGAACGAGAATGCACACAAATACCAAAAGAAATGTTTCGTGATGTTTGCGATTCCATTGCTTCGCGTTATCAGCAGTGCCTGGACCAGAACGGACGTCAGTTTGAAAACAGGCGTTGACAAAACAATTAAATAATGTCTGTAGATTCTATTACATTTTGAAAATGAAATGTATTTTAATAAACACTGCCTTTATAATTATTTAAAGTGTGTATACATTTTTTTGGGACGCCCTGTATATATATATATATATATATATATATATAGTCAATATATGCATTGACTATTCGTTAGGTTAAGTCGTGATATTTTCGTTAGTTTTAACGAAAATATCACGACTAAACGTAAATAATCGTCAAAGGCGATTGACATTGGGGGCTTTAGTCTTCAGGTGATCTTTTAATTGTCATACAAGTACAAAGAATCCACGACATTATATATATTTATATATATATATATATATAATATATATATATATATATATATATATATATATATATACTGTATATACGGGATGAATTTCACAATTAAACACGTGAAATGAATGAATGAAGTAAACCCACAAAGAAAAGGAAAAATGATTCCAAGGCCTTTCGTTTATTCAGAAGTACACCTCGTCAGGGAATGAAGAGAGCAGGCAAGATGCCCACAATATATACTGTACAGCGGGACGGAAACAAAGAGATTAGCACATAATTAGCAAGACTTAATGCGATGCAGAAGGAATTTAAACAAGAAATGGTCAATTTTATACATTCCCGCACTGTTATTGAAATTATTTTTAAAATGGATAAATGCACATTCTAGAATATTTCTTTCACTTATATCACTATTTTTAACAAGCGCTTTAGCACTATCCCACTTGATGCAATGATTACATCTATCCATATGGTCAAACAATGCATTAGAATTATTTGCTGTTCTACACGCATATTTATGCTGTTTTACCCTAATATCTAACATTTTACCCGTTTGGCCTATACATACTAAGTTACATTGTGTACATCCGATCGAATACACACAACCAACAACATTATCCGAGCTATTCTTTATTAGGCGTGATTTAACAGTATTAGTGTACTTAAACACTACAGTGATGCCAATTGCTTTAAGTAAAGTCGGAAGATATTGAAAATTAACATGGTAAGGTAGGCTAAGGATATTTTTACGCTCAAATTCCTTTACAGTTACATTATTATAATACCTATTCTTGGCTTTCCTAAGGCAATTATATAAAAATGAAATATAATAAGATAATTTAGTACCAATATTCATGATAATGCATAACTCGGAATCTAAAAATTCAGGACTAACATCTCTCAATGCTCTAAGAAACATAGAAGAGAAAATAGAAGATTTAATCGAGGGATGATGGTCAGAATAAAAATGCACATAAGAGTTATTATTAGTAAGCTTGCGATAAACTTCATATTTGAACTGATTAGAGCATCTCCGAATTTTTAGATCCAGAAAAGATAAGCTTCCATCATTTTCTTTTTCCACCGTGAACTTTATAGATGGGACTAAATTGTTGAGCCTACAAAGAAATAAGTCAACATCCAAATTATTAGGCCAAAGGTATAAAATATCATCTATATACCTGTATCAAACAAGGTTAAAATTAACAATCCTAGGCAAAATTCTACTTTCAAAATATTCCATATATAAGTTAGCCAATACAGGTAAGAGGGGATTTCCCATCGTCAATCCAAACGACATAGCATAAAACTTATTTTCAAACTGAAATTTATAATGTTTGACGCAAAGCTTAATTAACTCAATAAGTGTGTCGTGTTGAACAGGGAGAGAATATTCAGAGATCTTATCTTTTAAAAAATCAAGTAGGTCATCAACAGGGACTTTTGTGAATAACGAGCATACATCAAAACTTACTAGTTTGAAATTAGGGTCATTAGGAAACTTCAGTTTGTCAATAAGATCCATGCTATTTGTAATATGTGACTTAGAAATCACTCGACTTTAGAAAATTATATAAATAAGAAAATTATGACTTAAGAAAATTATGTAAATAAAGTTGTTGTTGTTGTTGAGGACTGGCTTTTATTTATTATATTGAGCTCTTAAGCGTCAACTTTGTTCGTGTGAGCGTTGTTCCACGCACGAGTTGCGAGAGCTCATATAAAAATTCTGGTGGTTGTGATATTTATCTCATCGAATTTAATTAGTTTTATTTCTGTTAGAAATTAATATTATTTTTGTTAGAATAAATTTTTGTGAGTTGATACTTAATTAAACAGCACCGCGAGTAACACATCATACAGAGGGCTCTGTAATGGCTCAAAGGTTTACGTCATAACTTGTCTGATCAGTCGAGTTACATAATTAATTTTCACGTTAAGATTATATACTGTGTGTATATATAAAATAATGGTATGCATATGTGCGGACTCGTTCCCATCAATTTAAAATGGAAGAAGAAAGAAATAATTAAAAGTAAATTATTGCTAACAAAAAGACATTTTTCACAAATTACAAATGTTTTCTTAATAAATTTTTGATCATTAAAAAGTCAAAATTGGTCAAAAATACTTTTATTAGATAAACGAAGCAATATTATCTGCAAATAAAAATTAAATTAATTACTCACCATTTTCACCACAAGATAAAAGTGTTTCAGAACCGGCTACGCAATTTCCAACTCAGAAAGTTTTTAGAAATCTTTTTAATTTTATTCGAAAACTAAAAATCAATTGATTTTAATAGGAAAAATCATTTTGCGAAAGTCTCATTTCAAAATGACCTACTTTTCCAAATCTAAAAGGTTAAGTTTTGAATTTTTTTTACCTCACTAGTTAGTCATGTGTATATATATATATACATACAGTGTGTGTATATATATATATATACATACAGTGTGTGTATATATATATATATATATATAGTGTGTGTATATATATATATACACATCCAGTGTGTGTGTGTATATATATATATATATACAGGGTGTCCCGTAAGTCTGGACCCATAGGGAAAAATAATAAAATTACAAAATAGTCCAAAAATTTATTACATAATCTGTTCAAAGTGTCCGCCGTTGTGTCGCACACATAGTTGAAGACGCAATCTCCACTGCGACAGCACTTTCTGAATCACAGTCGCAGAAATTTCTTGACACGCCTCCACAATGCGTGCTTTAAGGTGGAAAATGTTCTGAAGTTTGACCTCGTACACTTTGGCTTTCAAGTGGCCGCACAAATAAAACTCCAGCGGAGTAAGATCATAATAAAAAAAATAAAATAATAATAAAATAATAAAAAAATATATTATAAATAAATTTTTGGACTATTTTGTAATTTTATTATTTTTCCCTATGGGTCCAGACTTACGGGACACCCTGTATATAGTATATATATGTATATATATGTAGTGTATGTATATATATATATATATATATATATACATACAGTGTGTGTATATATATATATGTATATATATATAAATATATATATAGTGTATACAGGGTGTTTCAGGAGGAAAGGTCAATACTTCGGGAGGTGATAGTATCGGTCATTGTGAGAAAAAAAGTTCATATGAACATGTGTCTAATTCTGAATGGTTACGGAGATAGAGCTCTTTGAATCTGATGCGCGCGCAGCTCTTTCTCCCCCATTCCGTCCCCTATAACCTTGAACCATGTAAGCTGTAATGTAAGCATGTAACATAAGCCAATCGACAGCTGACTGTTGTGAGTGACATTGTTTGATGTTTGAAGCAGTGTTAAGAATGCTACACACCAGTCCAAAGCTGGGCACTTGCGGGTTTTTTTGCGGTACTGCGGTACTGCGGTACTACCGCACTACCAAACCGGTACCGCATAACGCAGTACCGCAAAGGATCGCTGAAAGTACAGCAGTACCGCTACCGCATTTTTTGCGGTAATGCGTTATGCGGTACCGGTTTGGTAGTGCGGTAGTACCGCAGTACCGCAAAAAAAACCGCAAGTGCCCAGCTTTGCACGGTGACACCACATGCCGAATATGCAGATATGGTGTATGTCTACGGTTTTTGCGATGGAAGTGCAACAGCTGCTGTTGCAGAATACCGTCGACGGTTTCCGAACCGCAGAATTCCGGATCGAAGAGTGTTTACCAGGGTTTTCAACACATTGCGTGAAATTGGTACACTTCCCAGCGCTCATGATTCATCTGAACGTGAAGGTCAACAAGATGTGGATGAAGTGGAAAACATTCTTCAGTTGGTAGAGCGTAGTCCTATTACTAGCTCACGAAGAATTTCTACACGTCTCGGTGTACCACACACAAGAGTATGGTGAACATTACGTGAGGAAGGCTTGCATCCATATCATGGACAGCGTGTACAACACCTTCAACCAGGAGACGCTGCCATGCGACTGGAACTTTGTCATTGGGTAAATGCTAATCGCCGATTGCTTCGATTAATACTGTTCACCGATGAAGCTAATTTCTCCCGTGACGGTATCAACAACACTCGTAACTCTCATCGGTGGTCAGACGAAAATCCAAATGCCACTGTGGAAACAAATTTTCAACATCGCTTCTCTGCCATTGTGTGGTGCGGTATCATCGATGATCAGCTGATTGGCCCTGTTACTTTAGAGAATCGTCTTACAGGACAAAGTTACCTAGAATTTCTGCAAAATGAATTGCCAGGACTATTGGAGGATGTTCCTTTTGCTACACGCGCTGGTATGTACTTTCAGCATGACGGAGCTCCTCCACATTCTACCCGTCTGGTGATGCAATACCTAAATCAAACTTTTCCTGGTCGATGGATCGGCCGCGGCGGTCCCATTCAATGGCCACGAAGGTCTCCAGACCTCTCTCCGTTAGATTATTGTATGTGGGGGTGGATGAAAAGTCGTTTACAAAAGAAAAGTGGATACACAAGACGAATTGCTCGCGCGCATTTTGGATGCTGCTGCCCGCATAAAAGAACGCCAAGATCAACTCAGACGAACAGCACGCTAGTTGCAAAGTGCATTGAGGTTGACGGTGGGATTTTCGAAAACGTATTGTAAACTGTAACAAATTTGTCATTTCTCTATCTGATACCATTCAAAATGCCAATGTTTGAACATTAAATGTTAGAAACAGTAATTGGTTTCTCTTTCTTGATTACCATTAACAATGCTTTTGTATTTGTAGATTCAAGCAGCTCTATCTCCGTAACCATTCAGAATTAGACACATGTTCATATGAACTTTTTTCTCACAATGACCGATGCTATCACCTCCCGAAATATTGACCTTTCCTCCTGAAACGCCCTGTGAATATATATATTAGGGTGATTAAAAAATATCGATTGTTAGATTTTTCCGGTCCACCCTCTAATTATGTTTAATTTGGTAAAACGTAATGTATAAAAAATTTCAGGTGATTCTAATGTATTTTAGGGGTCGCTACCGTAATTTAAACTATTACTTTTCTGTTTACTTTCAGGAAATTGAGTTTTGAACTGTGACGTTTTTCTTATAATATCTGTTCAGTGTGATAAGTGCGTTAATGCACATAGAGCTAACAGTGCTGAGTAAACACAACACTCTTGTAACCCTTTACACTCTGTTGTGACCGAATATTGAGGCAACGGCACTTGTACACTGTACTGTCTGTACAGCTATAATTCAGTAGTCGTCTGACTGTCGTGTGTAAGAGGTTCTGCTGTCGACTCTCGTCATGGACCCCCGCCATCTTCTAGCAGGGGTACTGCTATGCACACAAGAAAGATACTAATGTTTGGCTTATTGGACAACCATCAGATACACTTAAAACAACAGTTCTTCCATCAAAGCGAGAAACTATGGCTTTGTTTATGGCTTACAGAAACAAAAAACAAACAATTCGAGAAGCCTGCTGTCTACTGCAAATGATGTTGGCAGTATAGGGAGGACAGAATTCCAACTAGAAAGAAGTCGCACGTTGTTGACAAAATTGAGAAACTGTTCAAAGAATGGCAAGGATTAAAGAAAAATAAAGAGAATAAGGAAACAATAAAAAATCTATTAGATAAGCAAACCAAATGGAACCAAAATTAGATAGCCTGTTTGATATATACATGCAGATGCTATGAAGCTAATTGATATTGAAGAAGATAAGCTATTTCTAAAACTCCAGTGAGAACAGGGGCGAAAAGGAAAAATGGATGGGATTGATAGAGTTTGCAAAGAAAGAAAAGTATGCTAAGAAAAAGGAAGAACAATTAAACAAGAAAAGCAAGAGAAATGTCAAGATTCGAAGAAACTGTAGTTCTCAGTGACTCAACTAGCAGTTCTGGTGCTGAAAGACAAAATACAACATCTGATAAGAGTTTACGGTTGATCCTAGTGAACCATCCACCTCAAACAGACTGTACGAAAGAAACAAAAATTGCTTGATGATACATTGCTTGCAGCCCTTGATGTAAAAAAATGAGCAATAAAAGTGCATCATTAGTGATGATACCAACGATTGAAGGTCTTGGAAAAAATGCAGAAGAATTCAATGTCATTATTCATCTATAAGAAGAGCAAGAGAAAAATTTCGGAAAAAATTTGGAGAAAATTTAAAGAGTTTAAAGCTGATGTTCCTTTAACCATTCATTGGGACGGAAAACTAATAGAAGACATAACAGGACGAGAAGTTGTTGAACGACTCCCTATACTGATTTCAGGAGATGGCATTGATCAACTTCTGGTGTTCCAAAAATCACTGCAAGCACAGGAGAATTAACTGCAAATGCGTCCACCAAGCTTGTTTAGATTGGGATATCTCAGACAAAATAAAATGCATGTGTTTTGACACCACAGCATGAATACAGGTCGTAGAAATGGTGCCTGTGTTCTTCTAGAACAGAAAATGAACAAACGTATGCTGTGGCTGGCCTGCAGACATCACATACTAGAAATAATGTTAGAAGCTGTTGTTTCGCATTCATTGCCTGCATCATCAGGACCTGATATTGCAATTTTCAAACGATTTAGAATGAAATGGTCAAAATTAGACACAAAAACTACAGAACAGCGTTAGATGATCCAAATCATACCCAGTATTACTGATATAAAAGCAGAAGTGATTGAGTTTGCTACCACTCAACTTGAAGAACATCAACCTCGTGACGACTACAAAAATTGCTGGAACTGACAATCATTTTCCTTGGTGAGTACCAAAGAGAGGAGTTTCATTCAGAAGACCAGCAGGCGTTCACCGAGCAAGATGGATGGCAAGTCATTTATCATGAAAATTTGGTTGTTTAAAACACAATTTAAATTAACACCAGAGAAGAAAAAAGCCTTAGAGATATCTGCCTCTTTGCTGTACACATATATGTTAAATCCTGGTTTACAGCGTCAGTTCAGTTCTCGCTCCTCGTCTCGATTTAGAGATGTTGAAGAAACTGCAACTGTACAAACTAAAAGATGAACGCATAGCAAGCTGTTGCCCTCAAGAAAATGATGAATCAGTTATGTACTGTATCTTTCAGAGGAGTTAATAGCATTTGCTTTCTTTGATGATGGCGTGCTACACAAACTAAAAACCGAATGAAGCAAGCATTGCAAAACAGCCGAACCAATCCAGAGAAAAAGGTTATTGACCCTGAAGTTACTGAAAACAGAGAACTGGAAGACTTTATTAGTGCAAATACAAAAATTTTTTAATAGACTTGGTTTACCATCAACGTTTCTTAATAAGAACTCTGAAGAGTGGAATGAAGATGACTGCTACAACAACGTAAAACAAGTCATAAGAAAAATTCAAGTTTAATGACAATGCAGAAAGAGGAGTTAGATTAGTCGATGAATACAACAAACTAATCACAAATAATGAAGAACAGAAACAGTATCTCCTCAAGTGGTAAAGAAATCAGAGCTGTTCTTCCAAATAAAAACAAGACAATATCATCATAAGAAATTAACAGTGAAATATAATGAACAAAAGGTTATTATTATTACGGAAGTCTTATTATTATTATAGAAGAACTGTCAATTTGAAAATGTAGAATGGTTATGATAGGCTTACCGGAGAACTTCCACTTAAAAAAAAAGGTAACGCGCCGTATGCTTTACCTCAAGGGTGGTGTGGAAACAGCATATATTTCTTATTTTGTGTCTGATTTTCAACTTATGGTAGCGACCCCTAAAAATTTTTTTTTTTAATTCAAAATTTGCATGCATTACTTTTACCAAATTAAACAATCAGGGTGGCCCGAAAAAAAATTCAAAAATTTTTTTCGTTCAATTTTTTAATCACCCTAATATATATGCAGTATATATATATATATATATATATATATATATATATATATATATATATATATATGAAAGGAAAAGGCAAGAGGCAGACATATATATACGATGTCACAAAAATGCCCTATTTTTATTTGCCCATTATTTTATAATCAATTTATATTTTAATAGTGGAGTTTCTTCTTCAGAAGGGTAACAGATTCGGGTTTTTATTCTGCATATGCTTATATATGCCTATACCTTTCGCCACTTAATAACTAATAAATAGTTTATATTAAAACCTTTCTTTTACCATTTTATAGTTAAAGCAATAACTTTAGAAATTAGGAAAATACGATACCGCTACCAATAGACTATAGCCTAATAAAACCATAGAAGGCCTCCCTAGGCTATAGTCTAAGGAAACCTAAGGGAAAGAGCCCACCAAAGTAACATGACGCATATTACACATGATGTGACAAGTGATCTGACATGTAAGTGACACGAAACAAACAATGAGCACACCAGTATGACATGACTTTTTAAGAAAACCATTCAGTAGTATGCCCTCAAAATGGTAGAGTGCAAATTGCAGTGCCATGTTGATCAATGTTCCAAGTGGAGGGGTGTAGGGGGTTATGCAACAAGGGAGGGGGTTAGTCCCCCAAAGTTGCATGAAGAGGGGGAGGGGGCTTTGAGGGGAGAGGGGTGATGACCTCCCCAAAAAGGGGTAACCCTAACCTAAGAAGGTAACCTAACCTAACCTAAGAAGGTAAGAGAGGAGTAGGAGATGTTCTCGCTGGCATGTCACGAAGCATAATGAACCAGCCTTAGCTGGCTTGGCAGGCTTTGGCTTAGAGGGGTTACCAGATAGCGCTATTCATTTTCCCCTGTGTATATTAATGGAGAGAGGAGATGTTCGAGGTGGCATGTCACGAAGCATAATGAACCACCCTCAGCTGACTTAGAGAGGGTTGCCAGATATTTTATTTATTTTACTGGTTGCCAGATAGCGAATTAATTATTTATTTTCCCTTGTGTATATTAATGGAGAGAGATGTTCACGGTGGCGTGTCACGAAACATATTGAACCAGCCTCAGCTGATGTGTGGTTGCCAGATTGCGTTATTTGGAATAATTCTGTTATTTATTGTCCCTTGTATATATATATATATATATATTTTTTTTTTTTTTAATGGAGAGAGATGTTCCCACTGCCATGGTTCTATGAAGAGTCACCCCAGCTACCTTGGTCGGCATCACAGCCAGTTGACTTAGAAGGAGTATACATATATATATATTATTAACGGCAGCGCCATACTGAGAGAGGTGATATTCACATGGCCACGGCTCAATGAATCAGACTTAGCTGGCTTATAAGGAGTGTATACATATATGTTATTAATGCCAAAGAAGAGATGTTCCCCCTGCCACCTCTCAATGAATCAAACTTAATCGACTTAGAAGGCGTATAGATATATATTATTAAAGGCAGAGCCATATTAAGAGAGTAACTAAGATTTAATTTATATATCCCTGAAATTACCCCCCCCCCGTTATTTCTGTCCTTTATATATTCCGTACAATCACCCAAACACTTATTTATTTAACTGACTTCTCATCTTAATATACACATTTAAACTAAATATTACTCTGGTACAGGAGAGATATATCTGGTGAAGTGGCTAGGGTACCCTGAAAGCTTCAACTCCCATATAAAAGCTCACTGAAACTTAAATAGTATACAAGATGACACCTAACCAAAAATAAAAATATTGATTATATATATTCCCCACCAAAGCGTCTGAAACACTCGGAAAAGAAAATACCATTTATATATTTCCTTCGTATACAACTAATTCCCAAACATTTATCAATGTCACCCAATAATTAATTTTTTTAAAACATCCAAAATATCATCCCTGCTCTTTCAATTAAAGTAAATCTTAATATCCAAATTTAAACCAAAAATAAATATGTAACTCCATGTAACTCCAATTTCCCATCAGCGTGCAATTAAATATCCAAAAGAATTAGCACATCATTCTGTTCACTTCAAAAGCACTTAATAAAACAATAATTTCACTTCAAAAGTACTTGCTTCCATGTAACTCCAATTTCCCATCAACGCCGTTATATCACAAGAACAGCAAAACACATAATTTCGTTTATGTGCACACCATTCCCGCCAAACTAACCAAGTATTTATTTTCCCATCGACGCATATGCGAATATCATTCTGCTTAATATCTCAGAGATGGAATTAGAATCGAAAAAGCTATCATGGCACGCAGAGAATTATTTAAATCGAATCATTTGAAGGTCACGTATCTCATTTCGAGAAAAATTTAATGCGTCACTATTGTATATATTGAAAACAGTTCATATTTTATAATAAAATAATCTTTAAGTATATAGAATGGAACTAGCGCGGACAACTCTCATATCGAATTGAGCAAATATTTGGCTAAAGAATTATTTTTCTTTAAATATATAGAACGAAATCTGAGCCATACTGTAGCGGCTACTGCGAGTCTGAGATATTTTATTTACTCTCCACGATACAAATGAATGTAAACATTTCGAGAAAATTCGGAGACAATACCGTATCTGAAGATAAACGAACGTTCGTACAAAAGCACTCTGTATAAGCGAATCCTTATCGATGCAATAAAAGTATCTCATTTCGAGAAAAAATTTTTGTCTTACTATTAAGGAAACGCTCTCTCCTGAAATTCTCGAATTCATGTAATATTTAAACGAGCTAACAAAAGAATAAGTATATATAGAATGCATCCGAGATTCCCACAGACTGGAACTAAATGAAATTTTAGTGTATTTCTCTAATTAATTATCTAATAAGTAACGTCTCCATTCAGTTTTACAATCGAATATAAACAATCAAAACATTTGGACAATACCATCTGTCCTCGTGTCTGACCCGGACCATCCTGTATAAGGGACCAAAGAAAAGCGTTATATTTCATTAACTAAATAGAACGAAATCAGGTTATAATAAAGATGTTTACTTTTCGGATTATCACTCAAAACACGATATAATTCATTAGACAAATGGTTGTAAAGAACCGTTTCAGTGACCTCGCGAGGGGCATATTTGAGCGAAATACTTCAATTAAAACACTTTTTAATAGAAACACAGCAAAACATGATATTTTCCGATATAGTTTTAAGAGAATTAGATGTCTCCTATTTGAATGAAATACTTCATTATTCAATCAAAACAACTTTTAATAGAATCGCAGCAAAACATGATATTTTCCCAAACCTTTTGTTTCCTTTCTCTTAATATCATCCAATTAAGTTTAATAGCCAAAACATAATATTTTCCCAAACCTTTCTCGCTCGTAATATTATTCAATTAAATTCCTTTCTCTTAATATCATCCAACTAAATTCAATCGAAAAAACATGATATTTTCCAATCTCTCGTGATATTATTCAATAGAAGTGTATATTAACTTTTATTAGAAACGCAAAAACATGATATTTTCCAATCTCTCATTTTAACAAACCTTTCAAACAATTAGGAATCCTAATTCCTTTCTCTTATCATCATTCAACTAAATCCAATAGACAAAACATAATATTTTCCCAAACCTTTCTCGCTCGTAATATTATTCAATTAAATTCAATATCTTCCCATATTATTATATATTTGTTTCATTTTAGTACAGTTTATCCTGATTTCCTGATCCTGAGTAAATAACGTTTTCTATACATATTTTAGAAGAAAAATCGAATTTAAGGCTAAACTTAACCATTTTCTCTTTTACAGTGCATTAAAGAATCGCTCAATCAATTTGATTATACACAGTTGAAAGGATTTGAAGCGCCGCTTATGTAAAATACAATTATTAACCACGCGTCCGTTTTTGTGGACACGTTTTAAGATGAAGTTTTAAATATTCATTTCTGCATGTATCTTACGTTTATTTATAATCTATTCGTATATAAAAAGAAATACCCGGGTTTGGTATGAATTATAAACCTTCACTCTCGCCCCCTTTTCCCATCTCAGGCAAAAACTTAAGACCTGCCCATAAGTATCGTTCAGTAACCTCCCACTAAAATACAAGCATCCAATAAGCGTTCTGCTTTCTGAAAGTGTAGGAGAGGGAGGAAGACTTTTCTGCATCATGCCCCATGATATATATATATATATATATATATATATATATATATACATTTAACTGCAAACACGCAGTATAATTAACGTAAAGAACGACGCTTGTCTAGGAGATATTCCGCGCAAGACGAGAGAGAGAGAACGAAACAAATGAAAAAATGAGGTAACCACCCGGAAATCGAACCCGGGATCTTCCGATTGCCGGTCAGATGCGATAACCATTACACCATGGGCCTCACTCTTCCAAATGCCGTAATTCTTCTTTCCTGTTAACGGGAATACCCAACCGCCCGCCATCATCTGGACTCTATCTTGCGGAATTCATGTGGCGACAACATACCGAAAGCAGCGACGTTTTTTCTGCGATTTTAGATGACATAAAGACATTTTGGCCGCCTACTAACTGATTATCGCTTACATATTAACTAATTTCACTCAAATGATTAATAAATTCGGTACTTACGTATTATCGGGACTATCAAACTGTTTATGATGTATTTTTGTTCTCGTCATTTTCGTTAAACTAACGAAAATATCACAACTTAACCTAACCAATTATCCAAAGGCGTACAGTTGACCTAACCGGGCATTCAATTAACCTAACTGGGCATTCAATTGACTAACCGGGCATTTTTCCGTTACATTAACCTGTTAGGTTAATTCAATGCCCGGTTAGGTCAACTGTACGCCCTTATGATTGGTTAGGTTAAGTTGTGATATTTTCGTTAGTTTAAAAAAATGACGAGAGCAAAAATACAAAACAAATAGTTGGTGGCGGGCGGTTGGGTATTCCCGTTAACAGGAAAGCACCATATATATATATATATATATATATATATATATATATATATATATATAAAATACCCAGTGTGTGTGTCGTTACGTATGTCGTTATTTTTACAGTGCTGACGCGTGTGTCCATTTTATGAGACCAGTAGATGCTGGTGACACATTCTCGAGCCAAACCATAGAGCACGCGGCGTTACAAAGTTCGTCCTACGATGGTAAAGTAGTATAGTCGCAAAAGGTTAGAGTGCAAGAATGTTGCAAGTGATTACGTAATGTTGCAAAGGGGGGTGGGGGGTGTTGCAAAAAATTAAAAAAGAAAAAAAAGATAAAAAATACCCCAAAGGGCCCTTTGTTGCCAACCGGGGTTGCAAGGGGCATGCAACTTGGGGGCGGAGTTCTCCCCCAAGCTATTCCCCCCAAAGGGCCAAGGAAGGAGAGAAAAGGAGAGAAAGGAGGAGAGGTGTTCACCTGGCAGGAGCCAAGTGCATATTAAGACTTCAGCCGAGTAGGCGTTGTTTTATAGGCTCCTAATCAGCCAGTTGGCTTAGAAGGCGTAAATGGCTTGAGTTGCCAGATAGCGCCATGTATTCGCTATATATTTAATTCTAATCGAAGACTGAGTTGCCAGATACCACTTTTTAGCGATACCATTGTATACATTATTATAGACTCCTAATCAGCCAGTTGGCTTAGAAGGCGTAAATGGCTTGAGTTGCCAGATACCACTTTTTAGCGATACCATTGTATACATTATTATAGACTCCTAATCAGCCAGTTGGCTTAGAAGGCGTAAATGGCTTGAGTTGCCAGATACCACTTTTTAGCGATACCATTGTATACATTATTATATTTCTTAAAAGTTGGTTTAGAATACCGGTAGTAGGTTTAGAAGGCGTAACATGATATAATTAAGTAAAACAACATTGCATCATTCTGTTTATTATAAATATATAGAAAATAAATATACATTTCAATAATAATTGAGGAATATGCATATAATCATAACAGTACAGGAAATATATACACACAATTATGGAGATATATAAAAATATACATTTCAAATAGAAATAAATATACATTTCAATAATAATAGAAATATGCATATAATCATAACAGTACAGGAGAAATATCACGCAAAATATATAAATACATTTCAATAATAATAGAAATATGCATATAATCATAACAGTACAGGAGAAATATCAAGCAAAATATATAAATACATTTCACTTTTTTTTCAAAATACTAAACTCGGTCTTAATCGAGTTTACAATTACATCATTATTGCTCTGCATTACGCAGTATATGCGGCTTAATAATATTTCACCGCTTAAAGTATAGGGAAACCTGTATTCGATATGAAGGGCTTTCATATCGTTCAGTACTATTTTTGTTCCCACTTTACAACCGGTTGGTAAGTCATCTTTAAATACGTCTAGAATCAAAAGCACGCACAAAGAGTTCATCGTTAGCTACATTATTAAACACAAGTTTATAAACACGCTTTTCCAATCGAGGGTTTATTTCTACCGACTCGAGCTTTTCAATCGTGAACTCACTCAACATAGCGGCAATTGAAATAATCTTCTAAATCGTTACGACAACTGCGCGTTATATAAAGAAATAGTTCTTCAGGGTGAACGGTGTAGGTGAGCTCAGCCTTGTACCGATCAATTGCTTTGTACCAAAGTTCATGGTATTTCAAAGAGTCTAAACTTTTTAAATAAACGTCCAGCACTAGACCATTCTCACCAGCCCTACACTCGGTAAACCCATCGAGCAGAGCGGTGTATGCGTATTCAAGTACTGTATCAAAATAAAGCATGTCCGTAACACGCGCGTCTAATATAGGTTTCAGCTTGCGGAATCCGACGATTTCAAACATTCTGTCGAGGATGAAACGGTTTCGCGTAGGAACAAGAGCGTTATTATCAGAAGCATTCTTCCACATCAGCCGTATATCAATGCACGGCCGATCGTTATTTATACACAACGTACATACAACGGCGTATGAGGGTGCGTCACTAATCTGCTCTCTTCTTGTACCTACGTTAGCAGGTATTTTATAACGATCTTCACTCCACTTCTCAACTATCACGAAGATTCTATTCATCTCCTCGACACTTAAATAAACCCGTTTGTTTGTTTGTCTACATTCCGTTTCCAGTACATAGCTAATGGTACCGGAATTACGCCTGAACACGCGCAACGATTTCGTCACGGACACATCGTACGAGGCGTTGAGAATGCTGCTCAAAGGAAGTTCCATCGTATTCGAGGAGCGCACGTCCACTCGGTTCAAGCTCTGAGATAACTATGAGCCGTGTGAGGCACGCAGGTAGGCAGGAACGGTTCGACGGGCGGCTGACTCGATGATACGTGAATGGGCTTGTTCGTATGATCCGCGAGTCGTACCGAATTGTTGTACATATTTGTTTTTCCGGTACAAGAATTAATTTCATCACTACCAGCCTACGCACCAGACATTTTACCTCAGGATAAGAACTAGGAACATTTTATGTTTTACTAAACATCTTCACACTCCGGCGCACTATTTGAGAGGAACATATGCTCATATTTTTCCTTTCTGCCCATCAAACGATACTCGTCTCTAAAGTCTGTTAAAAACTCACGCAGGGCACTAGCCACAACCTCACTACGAACCTCATCATGATATACGTTAATATAGTGATAAAAATACTTAAGATTGTCCATGATCACGAGATTCACATTTTCAGTCGTAGGGTATGAGTAATCGACATGGTGTAGCATGACGTAATACCGCTTGTCACACCACCCATCCGCAAGACTCATTATCCATACCTGCTGCTTCTCTTCTGCACGCGTTGTTTCTTTTACTTCACGGTGTATGTGAGACTTTATAAAGTTTAGCTCTGCAGTATACTTCAGCACATCGTCTGTGCAACGAAAGCCTTCAACGGTCTCACCAGAACATCCGTAGAGTATTTGTACATCTTGGAACTTCGCACAATCCAATGTGTTTTTAAAAGAGGTATAGGAGGGAGGAATAGGAAGTTTTTCGGTATCCACCACATCCTGACACTTTGCTGAATACCATTTCATAAACGTTGTACAAGCAATATTAAAGGTAGCCATTTGAATACACGTCTGATCTGAATACACGTCTGATCTCTCGGGCTTACTGCAGTCGACTGACCACGCAGGGACTCCCAGATAGTAGCATGACTCACGGTCTTACAGTGGGCGGAGCTTAGAACTTTCACCTGCACACACACACACACACACACACACACACACAAAGGAGAAAGTGAAACGCTAATTGAAACATGATTTATTTAATAAACGAGATATTCAAGTTATATATATTTACAAATACGATTTAATAAACGAGATATTCAAGTTATATATATATTTACAAATACGTGTAATAAATCAATAGATACTTTACAAATACGATTTAATAAACGAGATATTCAAGTTATATATATATTTACAAATACGTGTAATAAATCAATAGATACGATTATATACAAGACAAATACGTGTGAGTTAACAATAGAAGCATCATACGTTTGGTATCCAAAGGGTACGGTATCATAGGTACCAGGTAACTGGTAACGTTTCCTATAGGTGTTACGGCACACCTTCGTACCCCTAAGTTCCTTCACGCCCCCCAGCTTCTGCGCCCGAAAATTGTGGGTGCCTACAATTAGTTGGGGAGGTTGTTCGCCCTCATCATCGTCCAAACATACTAGATCCTTCAACGATTCAAAGTTAACAACCCGCCGATTCGCATGGTTGAGCGTAATACCCTTTGCCTTCACGATATATTTCATTTCCTCCCCCACCCTGACCCGTACCCCATAAGTCTTAGGTCCTGTTGAGACAAAAGAGTCGGCGTATGCGTTGTCCCCATACTCATCCTTGATCTCATCAGTGAGCTCGCCGAGGAACTCCCCAATAGCGGGCATGTATTCACCCTCCCTCTCTGTGAATATCACGCTATCTGTATCGGCATACAATACTCTCCGCCCAAGAGAATGCAATAGACCCCAAAGTTTTATACGGGCGTAGGCTGTTGTGAAGCTGGCCACAGGTATGTTTGTAACCCTTGAGGTATCTGTGGCAAATTCAGTGTTGTTGTACTTTATTATGTAAGTATTACCTACATTCACGATCTCCATGACCTCTTTATCGGGAGCATTGGCATAATCCCAGACATCGCTATAACTTTGTGCCAAATGAATGCTCCCTCTGCCGGTATTCTGCGCAAATTTTCCCCATAGACTGTTTAGACAACTTTGCACTAAAACGCTTGCCAGGATTCTTTACAATTTGGGCACGATCAAGTTGTATACCTTCGCGGGACAGTGTAGTTGTGATCTCCTCCCCTGCCAACGAACCCTCACCAGCGATACCGGTAGCACGTCCAAAAGCGGAGGTATGAGAACCCCACGTCAGGTATAAAGCGCCCGAAATACGCGCCTGTTGCACCAGTAATAGGTCCCCAACCCTCAACCTCTTACGCAACAAGCCCCCCAGCAGCACCTCCCGCTAATATATTCCCTTATTCATCCGCCGCCCCCCGTTCTGTTAAGTCTACAATAATAGATCCCCAACCCTCAACCTCCTACGCAACATGCCCCCCAGCAGCACCTTCCACTAATATATCCACTAATTCATCTGCCGCCCCCCGTTCTGTTGAGGATGATATAACGATCGAATTGGTGCGATCCGCAGCCCCCACCCCAGCCTTGACTAGAAATCGGTATAGAGTCAGGGTCGACGCTAGAGCCATGTATAGCAATAGAATTGAGCGCGGGCTACGCCGGGTTGTACAGCGTATTATAGAGTTTGCTCTTCAGAATCGCGACGAGCGTGAAGTCAGGACGTGTCTGTCCTTTGGATTCGGGTCGGATGACGGTGATGTAGACGATTATTGGGTGATAGTGCCATTTAGACGTTTGGCGGCTGAAGATGTAGAATATATATTAGGACGTATAATGCAAGCCGCCCAAAGTAGTATAGCCTTTAATATGGACAACTTCACGGTGAATATTGACCGTGTATTCCGTGTTGCGGGTCATAGTGCCATACCGTATACTCTTAACTTCAATTCTCCGATTATTACCGAAAGCATATAAACGTCGATCGTGGTTGCGGCTTATAGCATACTCTTAGCACGTATGTTTACTGTACAAACTACACAGGCCACAAAAATTTGGTTGCCTACGGTCGTGGAGCGTGCCCGTAAACTAGCTGTAGACTGTGAACTTGAATTTGACTGTAATATGGGTCCTGAAGAGTTGAGAAGGGTAGAACAGGAAATGAATGTCCACATAGTTGTATTTGGGCTGGATGATCGTCGTAGGACTGTGTATGTTTTTAAAAGCTGTGTGAGAGATCGTACAAGACCTCTACTTATTTAGGATTGTCAGGGAAACGTATCTCCCATCCGTAATATAAGGTGGCTTTACGCGAGTTATGACAAAAGTCGAAAATATGGAGGGAGACATCATGATTTGTGTAAAGGGGTGCCTCGAGTTTGAGGATGATATTGTGCGACATTGTAAAGAATGTCACATGGTATGTGAGCAGTGTAAAAGCACCAAATGTGAAAGCCGCTGTAGTTGACGCTGAGAAGAGAGACTGTGATGGTGCTAGAGCACATTTTTCAATAATAGCTGTTTTGATTTCCATAAATCAAATGGCACGTGCAGGGAAATGAGAATCTGTGAATGGTTGGTATGTTCAACAATGGATAATTGGGGAAAATTTAAGCACAAGTGGGCAAACGTAATTCACTGTCCTACATGCCAGGAGGAATATAAGGCGGATGGAGTAAAGCATGTATGTTATATGAAAGATGCTAAGCCTAAAAATAACCCTTGTATAACTGTATACTACGATATAGAAACATATACGAACGCTGAAACCAAAGAGGTAATTCCACATTTACTTGTGAGCCAGACCATCTGTGATGAGTGTATGGGTATCGAATGTGACGAGTGCCCCAAATGCGGTAAACGGACAAACGTTTTTAAAACGAATGTCCGATAGTCCTGTGAAACTATTTGTGTCCTATATTGTCAAGTTAGCCGACAAGTTCAAAAAAATGACTGTGTATATTCTCGCCCATAACGGGGCAAAGTTTGACACGCAGTTCCTTTATAAGGAGTTGCTTGAACACGAATCCTCTGAGATATTTACAGGTGATCCATTGAAAAGAGGCAACAAATTAATACAGATGCAGATAAGAGGCAATGTACAATTTAAAGATACTTTATTATTCACACCTTGTAAATTAGCAAAGCTACCCAAGGTGATGGGAGTAGCAGCTGAAGTTTCCAAAGGATACTTCCCTTACACTTTCCTCACCAGCGAGACTTTAAACTACGTAGGCCCACCACCCAAACATTATTTTGACTGTATGGATGAACGTGAAGACTTTGATCGATACTACAACAGTTTTAATGAAAGTAACCCTTATAATATAGCTGATGAATGTGAGCGTTATTGCGTGAATGATGTGCGCGTGCTTAGAGTATGTTTCCAGGCCTTTAGAAGGATGTACATAGCCCGTTTCAAATGCGATCCTGCAAGTCGCAACCACCATCGCATCATTATGTTTTACGGTGTTCAAGAATAACTTCATGCCTAAAGACACCTTAGCCATTATTCACCGAAACAACCCCCAGTTACGGACACAAGGCTATTTACTGGCTCATACACCTACAGCAACAGACAGGTGTATACATAAAGCACGCCCGCAACACGGGTGAAGTACCCATTAAGATTAATGGACGTGTTTTTTGGGTTGATGGGTTAAGTGAAAACCGTGTCACTGGTGTGAAGACTGTGTACTCCTTTAACGGATGCTGGTGGCATGGATGCCCCCGTCCTGAGTGCGGAATCGCCGGAGATATCCACGGTAGATCTCCTGCCGACTGTCTTGCATGGACCCGCACCCGCGATCAACTTATAGGATCACAGTTCACTCACAAAGTCTTGTGGGAGCATGAATATGATGCACGGATGGAGACAGACGAGGTGTACCGTGAGGAAATAAACACGATCAAGCGTTCAATGGTGCTGGATCCTCTCAAATGTGGTGATAGCTTGTTTGGAGGACGTACAAATCCATTCAGACTATACTTTCCACCTACGGAGGGCGTGAAGCTCCATTACTACGATTTCTGTTCTTTATACCCATACGTGATGAAGAACAATCCGTACCCCGTGGGCGCTCCTGAGAAACTGGTGGGACCTAGCCTACCCTCCATCAATGAATTTTCAAAAATTTGAATGATCGTTACTTTGGGCTCTCTTTCGTAGACGTACTCCCCCCACGCAATTTATGGATGCCATCTTACCTGTCGTTATCGACGACAAGCTCATGTTTCCCCTGTGCGTGAAGTGCGCGGAAGAGGATAACGGCGATTGTAACCATATACCCCACCAGCGTAAGATCAGAGGCGTATATACAAGTCCTGAGCTGGCCCTAGCCGTACGCCATGGTTATAGAATACTGAAGATACATGAGGTGTGGAGGTTTCAGAAGCTACCCAACCTTTTCACACCATATATAAACGCCTTTTTGAAGGATAAGGTTGAGGCATCAGGGTATCCGCGAGGAGTTGATACCGAAGATGAAAAGTCTGCCTATATTCAACGTTACCGCGACCGCGAAGGTATACAACTTGATCGTGTCCAAATTGTAAAGAATCCTGGCAAGCGCTTTAGTGCAAAGTTGTGTCTAAACAGTCTATGGGGAAAATTTGCGCAGAATACCGGCAAAGGGAACATTCATTTGGCACAAAGTTATAGCGATGTCTGGGATTATGCCAATGCTCCCGATAAAGAGGTCATGGAGATCGTGAATGTAGGTAATACTTACATAATAAAGTACAACAACACTGAATTGGCCACAGATACCTCAAGGGTTACAAACATACCTGTGGCCAGCTTCACAACAGCCTACGCCCGTATAAAACTTTGGGGTCTATTGCATTCTCTTGGGCGGAGAGTATTGTATGCCGATACAGATAGCGTGATATTCACAGAGAGGGAGGGTGAATACATGCCCGCTATTGGGGAGTTCCTCGGCGAGCTCACTGATGAGATCAAGGATGAGTATGGGGACAACGCATACGCCGACTCTTTTGTCTCAACAGGACCTAAAACTTATGGGGTACGGGTCAGGGTGGGGAGGATGAAATATATCGTGAAGGCAAAGGGTATTACGCTCAACCATGCGAATCGGCGGGTTGTTAACTTTGAATCGTTGAAGGATCTAGTGTGTTTGGACGATGATGAGGCGAACGACCTCCCCAACTAATTGTAGGCACCCACAATTTTCGGGCGCAGAAGCTGGGGGGCGTGAAGGAACTTAGGGGTACGAAGGTGTGCCGTAACACCTATAGGAAACGTTACCAGTTACCTGGTACCTATGATACCGTACCCTTTGGATACCATAACGTTTGATGCTTCTATTGTAACTGACACGTATTTGTCTTGTATATAATCGTATCTATTGATTTATTACACGTATTTGTAATATATATATAACTTGAATATCTCGTTTATTAAATCGTATTTGTAAATATATATATAACTTGAATATCTCGTTTATTAAATAAATCATGTTTCAATTAGCGTTTCACTTTCTCCTTTGTGTGTGTGTGTGTGTGTGTGTGTGTGTGTGTGTGTGTGCGCAGGTGAAAGTTCTAAGCTCCGCCCACTGTAAGACCGTGAGTCATGCTACTATCTGGGAGTCCCTGCGTGGTCAGTCGACTGCAGTAAGCCCGAGAGATCAGACGTGTATTCAGAAGAAAAGAGTGTTTTAAAAAAAATTCAAATGGCTACCTTTAATATTGCTTGTACAACGTTTATGAAATGGTATTCAGCAAAGTGCCAGGATGTGGTGGATACCGAAAAACTTCCTATTCCCCTCCTATGCCTCTTTTAAAACACATTGGATTGTGCGAAGTTCCAAGATGTACAAATACTCTACGGATGTTCTGGTGAGACCGTTGAAGGCTTTCGTTGCACAGACGATGTGCTGAAGTATGCTGCAGAGCTAAACTTTATAAAGTCTCACATATACCGTGAAGTAAAAGAAACAACGCGTGCAGAAGAGAAGCAGCAGGTATGGATAATGAGTCTTGCGGATGGGTGGTGTGACAAGCGGTATTACGTCATGCTACACCATGTCGATTACTCATACCCTACGACTGAAAATGTGAATCTCGTGATCATGGACAATCTTAAGTATTTTTATCACTATATTAATGTATATCATGATGAGGTTCGTAGTGAGGTTGTGGCTAGTGCCCTGCGTGAGTTTTTAACAGACTTTAGAGACGAGTATCGTTTGATGGGCAGAAAGGAAAAATATGAGCATATGTTCCTCTCAAATAGTGCGCCGGAGTGTGAAGATGTTTAGTAAAACATAAAATGTGCCTAGTTCTTATCCTGAGGTAAACTGTCTGGTGCGTAGTCTGGTAGTGATGAAATTAATTCTTGTACCGGAAAAACAAATATGTACAACAATTCGGTGCGACTCGCGGATCATACGAAACAACCCCATTCACGTATCATCGAGTCAGCCGCCCGTCGAACCGTTCCTGCCTACCTGCGTGCCTCACACGGCTCATAGTTATCTCAGAGCTTGAACCGAGTGGACGTGCGCTCCTCGAATACGATGGAACTTCCTTTGAGCAGCATTCTCAACGCCTCGTACGATGTGTCCGTGACGAAATCGTTGCGCGTGTTCAGGCGTAAATCCGGTACCGTTAGCTATGTACTGGAAACGGAATGTAGACAAACAAACAAACGGGTTTATTTAAGTGTCGAGGAGATGAATAGAATCTTCGTGATAGTTGAGAAGTGGAGTGAAGATCGTTATAAAATACCTGCTAACGTAGGTACAAGAAGAGAGCAGATTAGTGACGCACCCTCATACGCCGTTGTATGTACGTTGTGTATAAATAACGATCGGCCGTGCATTGATATACGGCTGATGTGGAAGAATGCTTCTGATAATAACGCTCTTGTTCCTACGCGAAACCGTTTCATCCTCGACAGAATGTTTGAAATCGTCGGATTCCGCAAGCTGAAACCTATATTAGACGCGCGTGTTACGGATATGCTTTATTTTGATACAGTACTTGAATACGCATACACCGCTCTGCTCGATGGGTTTACCGAGTGTAGGGCTGGTGAGAATGGTCTAGAGCTGGACGTTTATTTAAAAAGTTTAGACTCTTTGAAATACCATGAACTTTGGTACAAAGCAATTGATCGGTACAAGGCTGAGCTCACCTACACCGTTCACCCTGAAGAACTATTTCTTTATATAACGCGCAGTTGTCGTAACGATTTAGAAGATTATTTCAATTGCCGCTATGTTGAGTGAGTTCACGATTGAAAAGCTCGAGTCGGTAGAAATAAACCCTCGATTGGAAAAGCGTGTTTATAAACTTGTGTTTAATAATGTAGCTAACGATGAACTCTTTGTGATTGTATTCTAGACGTATTTAAAGATGACTTACCAACCGGTTGTAAAGTGGGAACAAAAATAGTACTGAACGATATGAAAGCCCTTCATATCGAATACAGGTTTCCCTATACTTTAAGCGGTGAAATATTATTAAACCGCATATACTGCGTAATGCAGAGCAATAATGATGTAATTGTAAACTCGATTAAGTGCGAGTTTAGTATTTTGAAAAAAAAGTGAAATGTATTTATATATTTTGCGTGATATTTCTCCTGTACTGTTATGATTATATGCATATTTCTATTATTATTGAAATGTATTTATATTTTGCGTATATTTCTCCTGTACTGTTATGATTATATGCATATTTCTATTATTGAAATGTATATTTATTTCTATTTGAAATGTATATTTTATATATATCTCCATAATTGTGTGTATATATTTCCTGTACTGTTATGATTATATGCATATTCCTCAATTATTATTGAAATGTATATTTATTTTCTATATATTTATAATAAACAGGATGATGCAATGTTGTTTTACTTAATTATATCATGTTACGCCTTCTAAACCTACTACCGGTATTCTAAACCAACTTTTAAGAAATATAATAATGTATACAATGGTATAGCTAAAAAGTGGTATCTGGCAACTCAAGCCTTTTACGCCTTCTAAGCCAACTGGCTGATTAGGAGTCTATAATAATGTATACAATGGTATTGCTAAAAAGTGGTATCTGGCAACTCAAGCCATTTACGCCTTCTAATTCAACTGGCTGATTAGGAGCCTATAAAACAACGCCTACTCGGCTGAAGTCTTAATATGCACTTGGCTCCTGCCAGGTGAACACCTCTCCTCCTTTCTCTCCTCCTTTCTCTCCTTTCTGGCCCTTTGGGGGGAATAGCTTGCTGGAGAACTCCGCCCCAAGTTGCATGCCCCTTGCAACCCCGGTTGGCAACAAAGGGCCCTTTGGGATATTTTTTTTCTTTTTTTTCTTTTTTTTTTTTTTTTTGCAACACCCCACCCCCCTTTGCAACAACCCCACCCCCTTTGCAACATTACGTAATCACTTGCCACATTCTTGCACTCTAACCTTTTTCGGCTATACTACTGGTAACACCGGCTCGAGCGGTACCGATTACACCGTGTAAGTAATTCAGCCTATTAAAACGCTCTCATCAGGACTTACATAAAACCTCTTTTAGAAAGAACCTTAATATTATTTTTAGGAATGCTCCAACTGAATGTTATTGTTTTCTCCTTTCTTAAGGGCGATCAGGCCGAATGCCAGATTATAGGTGCTGAAATGTGAGTTTTTATTCTTGTGTGCTGCATTTAATTTTTAAAAGCTCTGACGCGGACATCTCAGGAGTGTATTAGAATACGAAAGAGTAACATTGTCTCCTGAAACCATTAACTTCACTGGTTGAGTATTCAAAACCTCTTTTGAACGTTTATAATAAACTCTTATAAACTTCCTTTATACTCTACGAATTACATATTTAGGATTGCGCAGACTGTATGTTATTTTTCTGTTTTTAGGGACGATCATCCCGAATGCCAGATTGTCTCTGAGCTGTTGTGAGTTCTTTTTATTCTTTTTTCTTGTGTGTGGGTAAGAATAAGACAAATATTTTCAACACTTTATTAATAACATTTTAACACATAATTCCATTTTTACATATCATCATAACACAAATTGGAGAATTACAAAAACGGAGAAAAATATAAAATTAACACAATCTCATTTTTACATAATACAGTGCGTTCGTAAAGTCTCTCAGCAGTGCTATGTTAAACCATGATTTAGTGATTTTATTACATAAACTTTTGATTTTACAGCATGTGTCTACACTTGTGTCTACATTTGTTGTGAAACACTTTTTTTAAAGTGTTGGTTGACTGCAGAGAGACTTTTCGAACGCACTGTATTTGCTTAATGCATTCTCCGTAGTGTATATATATAAATATATATATATATATATACAAAGCTGGGCACTTGCGGTATTTTTTGCGGTACTGCGGTACTGCGGTACTACCGCACTACCAAACCGGTACCGCATAACGCAGTACCGCAAAGGATCGCTGAAAGTACAGCAGTACCGCTACCGCATTCAAATTTCCCGCGGTACTTTCCGCGGTACCGACAAACACGACTTTTCAAAAAATTAACACTTTTTTTGAAGTAAACCTTATTACAGGAGTATAGTAAGACGAATGCTGCGTGTGTTGCATCAGCCTAACTCTAGACACGTTAAGTTTTCGTTCAGAACATGTTACGTTGCCATCCTATCACAACGCCTCAGTGCAGTGCTTGCTTTTGAGCCGGTTGCACGTGTGTTACATTTCTGTGACAAAGATCGATTTTTAGCCATTATGGCAGAAAGTTCAGGTGCGAAATCGCCGATATGCAATTTCTGAAAATATGTGCTATTACTTGTGTTGTTCTTGTGTGCAGTACCGCAGTACCGCAGTACCGCGGAACGCACCAGGGGGACCTGAAAAAGTACCGCAGTACCGCGTAACGCACTGGGCATGCTGAGGTACCGCAGTACCGCGTAACGCACCCCCAAATTTTGGTACCGCGCCCACCACTGTAATATATATATGCTCTACGCAGCATTCCTTACAAAAGGGAATCTGCGGACTACCTCACTAAACATGAGGTTATCATTAGCCTCATAGTCACAAAAATCCAGCTTTTTTAAGAAGTTCGAATATCTGTTCCCGCGAGCTAGAAATGAAATAATGCAGAGGCAATGGGGTCCACACATATTTGAGAAAAGCGATTGATATTTTTGCGGGTTCTATACAACTCTTTGTTCACGTAGCCTTTTATGAAAGCCATAATTATGGAGTCGAACCACAATTTCATTGCTAGAGAATCATAACAGTAGACACATTCTCTATTTCTAACAAATATAGCGAACCAGTGGGTACCCGGGCTACCCAGTGGGTCCGTGTTTACTATAAATGCAGCATTTTTCTTAATCGGATGTTTCAATTTTTCATTTTTCGCATAACTGCGCGTATAGTCATTTCATCCATTATTTTAAAAATCGCCAGATACGTTTCTGAAGCGATCAATCTCGATGACGCTCTTACTTTCCAAGTAAAACAATACACTTATAGGGTTGATTAATGCTTTACCAAACTCTAATCTTACCCCAAGACTACCATGTGTCTGAAGATTCAGATGCGTGTTCGCGCTCGCACACTGATCGGCAGACAGATCAAGAACATACATTGAGCTTCCATTTCTAAACTCATCTATAGTGACCCCCTACCCAAAAACATCACAACCATTAATATCGCGGGATAGATTGTGGTACGCGCGTGAACATAAAGAAAACTCTGAATCTGTAGAATATCTCACCTCCAAACCACCATCAACAGGTCCACCGTTAATATGTAAACTTATGCTCTTCAAGCCGAAATTTTGGAATTTGAAGACTGATTTTT
This sequence comes from Bathynomus jamesi, assembly GCA_023014485.1. Lineage (NCBI taxonomy): Eukaryota > Metazoa > Arthropoda > Malacostraca > Isopoda > Cirolanidae > Bathynomus > Bathynomus jamesi. The sequence continues at coordinate 116,984 of JAJOZX010005333.1, forward strand.
TATAATCACCTACCATGAACTTATGGTCGAAAAAGCCAATAAGAACACGCTGTGGGAGAATCCCCAAGGCTACATTTTCTATCTGCTTGGTGGTTGCACCTGCCGTGACAGTATGCGTTTTAAAATCACCCGCCTCATCGGGTAATTAGCTGTATCTTTCAACAAACGCTTTTCAATTTCCATCTGCCTCGTAGCAGATAGCTTCACACGAAGAACTCTAAGATACGTATTTAAAATGTGCACAACAACAGGTTTGGCAGATTGTTCGGTACCCTCATCCAAATTTGACCATATCTCGGGGGTTATACATATAATTTTAATTCGGATTTCAACGCGATTCAAATGCAGTTTATTTTCCGAAAAAAAAATTCCTAATGGAGTCGCGCAAAGCAATCGTATATTTTTTTTTAGAATTTTTTAATTTATTTTTTACGCTGGTCATCAATTGGGTGGGTGTAATACCCTTGAGCAGCCAAATGTGTCTCTTTTGCATCTCTCGTAAAGTTTAAGCCAGTTTCTAAACAGGCTCCATAATGATGATGGCTAGCTCCAGCCGATACGTTAGTTTGATTCAGGTACACATCACACTGGCTTATCGGCGTGTTTTAGAAGTTGTTTTCAGGGTATACAGCGTAACCTTCTTCACAATCTGTGCTGTCTGAATGCGCAATTCTTAATTTAGTGTAAAGAAATACATCGGAGGGGTCGAAAAAATGACTACCTTACGATGAAATCACGAACTCTATAGGCGCCGTCGTTGATCCAATAGCGTTGAGAGTATGAATTGTGACGAATTCGGTCTCCACAATACTCCTCTGCGTCGGTGGCACATCAAAGAGATTTAACTCGGATTTGCAGCATTCCGAACTGTGAGGATGGATAAAATGAATCATAGTACCCGTTAATGCACCCTTCCACGTCAGTTTTACAAACAGTTATGAGAGGCCTCTGTAACAGATTTACCTTATATTAGTTTTTAAAAAATATGTCCACGACCGGCTTTATACGCTTGGTACATCTCTTTGAAGTTTTTCTCCGCTTTACACTACGGTTTGGATGCTTAGCTTTCCTTTTTTTCCCTCGTCGTACAGTACGTTTTCTCCCTCTTTTAGATACCTTTTTCTTTCTTCCTCCACAGCGCCTTCTTTCCAAGATATTTGGCACTACTTTTCAGTAAGGGCATTGCAGTACGTAGTATAGCCGAAAAAATTGACCCGATCCCACTTCCACGTTGGTATTTCACCAGACGGTAGACGATAAATGGATTCTGTGGCATGTGCCACAACAATCCGGAAGTGTAGCTTCACGGTTAAGCTCCCGTAGCCGAGTGGAAACATTTCCCCTCAATCGTTCATACATATATTGAGATGCTGGTTAATAGATTAGGTGCAACTTTGACATAATGAGGCATATCATATGTGATGCTTAAGCTCTTGTCTCTATGATCAGGGGTGTACAGCGCGTAACAAGCGCGCCTGGGTATCCCCAAGAAATTGGTAGTCCACGATATCACTGTAAACATAGCACATGCTCGGGGGAGGGGGTCTAGAGGTTAATTTCGACAAATTTAGTTGGTACAATAAGCTTGGGTATTCGTGCTGTAACTCGCGGAAAGTGTCTCTTTGGAAGGTCCCACAGTACCTGTCCGTAGGCTTAATTTGGAATAATTCATTTCCTTAATATTTCTACTAACCGTGGATTTTAGCATCAAAGTATGGGACGGCGTGTCTATGTTTACGACTTCAAAAAGTAAATCGGTGGTGAGGTATGACCTTTCAAAACGCTTATTTAAAGCCCTCACAATATCCGAGACTGTGTCATAATGACCAGGGGCTAGTGATACTTTTGTGCTATAGTAATGTGTCTCCCCATACCAGACTGAACGCATAGTATCATCTAAAGTTATACCTATTTTTTCACACTCATCGGTTCGTCTAACAAAAAAACAACCTCATTCTTTTCACTGCTTAAAAACTTGGTGTCCAACTGAAATTCGCACAGACCGACCTCGTATGATCCAACCCCCCTCCCAATTCGATAGGTCCAGGCAATTCTGTTATAAACCTGGACAGGGTGTTGTCAGGATGCACATCCAAAGAGGAAAAAGAGGAGGGCGTGACGTAGAAGTGGTTAGGCATCATCTTGTATACTAGTCAAGTTTTATTATTGCTTGAGCTTTTATATAGGAGTTGAAGCTTTCAGGGTACCCTAGCCACTTCACTAGATACATCTTTCTCGTCCCTGTACCCTTACTGCCTAAAATTTTCTCAATTTTAAACACTTTTTTACCTAAATTAAATACCACTTTCTGCATCTCCTCGCCATAAAGGCCTCCTTCAACTTCTTCGACATTCAAATCTTCAACGTAATACAGCATCACTTCGTGTTTAGGCCTCATAGATAGGCTGACCATATTTCCTTGAGACAAAAACGGGACATTGGGATGGCAAAAAAGGGACGGGGGTTATGTAATATTCTGTATTCATGAAAAAGTAAGTACATAAACATCTTGAGCTTACAATTATTCTTCAGTGACAGAACCCATACAAAAACCCATACACAACGGTACTGTCCCGTTCAAAACGGTACGTATGGTCAGCCTACTCATAGATCTAACTTTAAAAATTTCCTGAATCCACCCTTCATCAAAAACTTTCACGCACTTATTTCCCGCTTGTGACAGCCTTACATAGTCATTGATTTTGAAAAGAGCAGGGCGTGGTGGTGCTCTACAGTTATCAGGCTCTATATGGTAGTCTCTCCTTAAAATCTCATTAGTAGGTGTACCAGTCATGCGATGCCGTGACCGATTGTAGGATAAAGCCAGAGCCTCAAGAATGTGTATATATCAGTATGTGTTTTTATGTGTGAGATAACGATGCATACGCTTCTTCATGGTACGCTAAACTCTTTCGGCTAGAGATGCCTTATGTATAGAATTGGACGTGTAATAACTGATGTTAAACTCCTTCAACATGTTCTGGAAAGCTCGGCCTATAAACTCTTTACCCAAATCTGTACAGAAATAGCCAGGAATCCTGCTTTCTTTCAACATCAGCGCTTTGGTCGCTTTAGCCACTGATTCAGTCGATTTATTCTTAAGTGGGACGAGCCACAAGCATCTAGAGAACACGTCTATTATAAATAAAATATATCTATACCCTTCATTATACACTGAATACCTCTGCATGTCTGTTAAACCCGCCTGCAAAACAGAATGAACCGTGGCTGCTAAAGTTTTGCCAGTTTTAAACCTTCTTCTCACGGGTTTATGTAGTGTATGAGCATCCTGTTCACGCAAAAACCTCTCAACATCTTTTTTCTTTAATCCCTCATCATATACCCCCTTGTACAATCAATTAACACCACCGTAGGATGCTGGATTAGAAATGTTGTTGTGACGGTCAATTTGTATACGAAAATCTCATATCAAAATGTAAATAAAAAGGGTAGAAAGAAAGAGTGAAGTGATTTTGAAATCGATTTAATTTCGTGTGAAAATTTAAATCTTTTAAAATGAACACCGACCAAAGTAAAGAGTGCCGGTGCCCTGGGTATAGCCGAAGGCTGAGTGTGCAATCAGAGAATAGAACTTATTGTTTGACAGTCTTGGGTAGATTTATGGTCGAGTTCAAAGGGCAAATATAGCTTAACAAGGGCCCGTTTCATTTTCAACCTTGTAAAGTTTCAGTTTGTTTATTCTTGGTTTCGTCTGAGGAAAACCCTCGAGCGAAAATTTAAAATTTTTGTTTTAAATTTTAAAAATTTTAAATTTAAATTTTCAAATTTTCAAATTTTAACTTGAAAATTTCTTTAAGAAAGGTGGAGCTTAGAATTTAACGAAGTTGAGATTAGAGCCAATAGAAAATCAGTAATTTTTGTACGAATGATGTCATGTAATGAAAATGGTTTTGATAGGCCCTTTAGACACTAAAGGGAAGAGTTCTTGTAATTCTGAAGTATAATTTAGAGTTATAAGGCAATTGTAATTCGGCCTTTAAAGATAAAGTGGCTTGTAAAGAATGAATCTTTAGGCTCTGTGGCATGATTGAAAATTTCTAAGTTGATTTGAAATTGTCTCAAGTTGTTCTAAAATCTGAATTTCCTTTGTTTACGCGAACTTGTGTGTAAGAGCTTTATTGTTAGCGACCGGAAAAAAAAGGAACTTTGTGGAATTTCTTCGAATTTAATTTTGTTCAAATTAAATGCTAAACTTTAAGTTTGCGACATATTAGGTTTCCTCAGGAAAGAGTCAAAATCTTGTGTTGAAGTTGGTTCCCGCGGAAACCTGGGAAGTTAGTGCATGACCATTCAGTTATGGTGAGAAGTAATCTAATTTATTTGACGGACTTTTTCCTGGAAAATCTGCGGAACTCGCGCAGAACTGTTGAGAGTAAATTTCCCAAATTTTTGTAAGTAAACCAATTTTTGTAAACTTCTTAGATTACGAAATTTGAATTTAGTACTGTTTCTAAAGTTACACGCAAATAAAAAAACCCTCTGTATAAATGTTTTTTGAGACTTAAATACTTGTAAACGTTTTCTTTAAATTAAGAATTTGATTTTTTTTTTTAAATTTATAATCGGACATCCGCATATTTCTTTCAATTTATGTCTTAATTTGGATGAAATTAAATAAACTTTATAAGAGGGAGTGTGTCGTTTTTATGCTACCTTGCAATAGGCCTCTCTTGAAAACTGAGGGTAAATTAACATTGAAAGTTTGAAAATTCAAAGTGGGCTTCAAGTAAGCCGAGGGACACTACGCGTATAAAATTGAAAGGCCATCCGAGTGGATAGGCAGAGTCATCCTGAAATAAACGAACACGCGCGTACGAAATAAGTGCAATGGGAAAAAAGGGTGCGCACCACATAAATGAAGGGGGTGCGCACAACATAAATGGTGTCAGAAGTGGGATCCTATTGCAAGGTATTAGTAGCACGACTGTGACTTTTTGTTAAAATAAATTTGCGTGACAGAGAAAAGCACTAACGTAGAAAATATTTGGGAACAGTGATTCGTTAAAATAAAGTTTGGTACAGAGAAAAGCACTAACGTAGAAAATATTGGGAACAGTGAAAATTGTCGCTAACAGTGGTAAACGGTTTTAAAATAAATAAATAAACAAACAAGTTTCGTATTGTCGGTAAAGAGCGTGGATATAACGAACGGGGAAGAGAGTGCAAGTGACATTAGTGATATCGAACTAACGAACTTGGGAGAGATGAGTACATAAAGTTTGGAAAATTTCAGAAGGATAAATGTTTCTAACATTAATCGGTTACTAAAGGAATGCACGGAATTAAAGGAAGAAATAAACTGAAGAGAGTCAAAACCGGAAGACCTTGCAATGACTACTCCGCAGCTGGAGTATTGGGACAACCGCACGTCGGTGGTTCGTCCCAAGAGAATCTCCCTAGTTCCTCCCGCTACAGAAGAAGGAGAACTTTTGACGCAGGAATCTCCTTCACCTTATATCCCGAATTTCCCACAGGGAGTAGGGGGATTTGAGTAAACGACCTTTGGACACACATTGGAAAGAAGTTCGCCGACGTTTATGGGCGAATGTGCACAAGAGAACCCAGGAACCAGCACAAACGCCGTCAGGAGGGAAAAAGGTGAGACACTCAAACTCAACATATTTGGCACAAGATTATTAAGTTCAGGTAATGCCTTGGTTCAGGCTAATCCTATAAGGAGACATAGTAAAGATGACATAGTTAAGGACGCGTTCAAGTCCGTTATGCCGGAGTATGCTCGTAATTTCATCAAAGGAACATCCTTTTTGGAATATTGGATGGAATCAATCAAGTTTTCGGTAAACAACCCAAGCTTAGGACTAAGAGATGAAGATGTCCTAAGAGAAGAAACGCCACAAGACAGAAGCCGAAGACTGCAGAAACTGCAAAATCCTCCCACATCCTGGAACTACAACTCACAACATCCAGAAGAAACTACTTCTTATAGAAATAAAGTATTCTGGAGCCGTCAAACTTAACCGAAGCTGCAGTTCTCATTTGTGGTGAAAAGAACTCGTTTAAAGTTTTGCGAAAGTACATTAGTCGATACCAAGTGTGACCGCGAAAGAATTCAATTAAAAAAAAATAAACCAAAACATGCGTGCGAAACGGTAATATTGACCAAAAGATAAACTCCCACATATAATTATTATGCCTCATTATCCCACAAAGAGTCGAATAGGCTTTTTCGAACTTTGTCAAACAGACGGAAAACATTCCTTTTTTTATGATTCATATTAAGTAAGCTTTTCTTTGGATTTGCTACTATTTTACATCACAACTTCATTTGTTCATTTTTTCCATTCCGATATCCTGAATACGAGGGTTTGACTCCAGTAATTTTCAACATCCTTCAGTAGTTAAACCAGCACTTCATTTCTTGAATAAGATCATTAACATTCGCTTTAACTTGAAAGCAGTCAGAGCTGGAAAGGTTTGAACATGTCAGGAGCAGAAATTACATCATCCTACATTAGCTAAAGCATTTTCTGCTGGAATACTCTCAGCTTTGTGGTAGATGCAGCTTTAATAATATGTTCAATTTATCATCTATATATAAATTTGGTCAAGAATTGAGCCCCAAATTTCTCGAAAACCTGACGTGATAGAAAAATTTCTTTATTATTTTCACAATCAGAGATGAAAAATACAAAGGAAACTACTATCATCTGAGAAAAAAAATGTTCAACAGTGTTATCAGACTCAGCGATTGGCATCTACTGTACTTTTATGGTAGACATGATAAAACGTACACAATGGAAAAGAGGGGTAATAAAGCTTATTCCACAACTGTTAAAGAAGAACATATCGTTTTATTGACTGAACCTGGTTCTAATTATATCGGTCACTTACTTCAACTTCCAGTAAAGCAATTGCTATAACATCAAACATTACAAATTTTTATGCTTCTACCAATATTAAACCTGAGAAAGCTGTCGACATTGACTGTGACGAAACTGTATTAAACACTGGTTCGAAAGGTGGGATTGTACGAGCATTGGAACAACATTACAGCAAACCATTGTAGTGGTTTATCTGTCTTTTACATGGAAATGAATTGACTCTTCACCATTTGTTACTACAACTCAATGGCGTGACGTTCGGCCTCAGAAAATTCTCGGTCTAGCTCTGAAGGAGTGCAGCAGATCAGTCGTTGAATTTGAACCAGTTGTTGTCCTTGAGTTACCACAAATGGACTTGTCTCAGCTGAGTACAGATCAGAAATACAGGGTGTCCCAGAATTAACTATCTATTTCAATGAAATCGGACAAATTTTTTAAAAACACACTTTTATTTATGTTTATCATGTTTAATATGTGTTAAAAATGTATAAATTTCTAAATTTTTTTCATAATTTTATTTTCATAATTTTTTCATTATCTGGTCCAATGAAAGACCGTCTGAAGTCATAGAATGGCAAAGAGACTCTCCAAAAGTTAACGTGTGGCTTGGAATGACCAAATCCAAAATTTATGGCCCATTCTTCTTCGCGGAGGCAACTGTAACAGGTACCGTCTACCTTGATATGCTTCAGCAGTTTCTCGAACCACAGCTTCTTGATGATGGCATTCTTGATAATGTTGTGTTTCAACAAGATGGAGCACCATAAATTTTGGATTTGGTCATTCCAAGCCACACGTTAACTTTTGGAGAGTCTCTTTGCCATTCTATGACTTCAGACGGTCTTTCATTGGACCAGATAATGAAAAAATTATGAAAATAAAATTATGAAAAAAATTTAGAAATTTATACATTTTTAACATATTAAACATGATAAACATAAATAAAAGTGTGTTTTTAAAAAATTTGTCCGATTTCATTGAAATAGATAGTTAATTCTGGGACACCCTGTATATGTACGAAATCAATGAAGCAGTGACATCTGGTTATTGCAGTGAAAATCTAGCAAATTGTCGTCCTGGTCCTATGATGTAATCATGTTGGTTAACACGGCATGCAGGCTCATGCGCCTTTATGGTGGGACCATGAATCCATGCATCAATTTGGTTACACTGATTAAGAATTTTGTAAAAGTTTATGTGCCGGTCTGGTTCGCAATTACATAAAGTCAAACCTTCGTGTTCTGATGGTCCTCGTCATCGTCATCTTTGAAAACTAGCTTCGTTCTCTAGTAACTGTACTTACCCACCCATCTGCGTATCATAGTTGACAAGGCAGTCAATCTTAACGCGTTTTTTGCACATGAGGAGAATATTTTGCTAGCCATGTTGGAAGATGAGCGTCCATCCATTCGAGAATTGGCAGTACGTAGAGTACTTGCTGCCAGATGGCTTACACACAAATCAGCTGATGTCCGACAGTTTGTGGTCCCAAAAATTAATCTGGAGGCCCCTGACTATATTGATATGATTAACTGGCAAAATGGACATCGTTTGGAGCCACCTACATAGAGAGATATTACAGACGAAACACTGTGGTTGACTATCCGGCAAAACAAATCAGCTGATAAGAAACGGTTCCACTTCTCAAGCTTCCCTTGTCATACGCAAGCTGTTGAGCGTGTTGTTAAACTAGTTACTGATGCATCGAGTTTGGTTCACGGTGCAGATCGAAGGTACTGATTCATCACAAGACTTGAACCGTGTTAAACGATGCCAACTTTTGACACTAAGTCAGATATGGAGAAGAGTAATATATCAGCTTTCAGTTATGAATAACATAAATACTCACATGTGGATAGTTGGGGGTGGGTATGGGTGGAATTCGACATGCAGCTACCTCCTTGTCGTGAATTCTGGGTGATTTACGTTAATTCTAAGTTTTAGATGAGCGAGGATCTCTGGTTAGATAGTATGCAAAATATTCAACAAATTAAAAAAAAAAGAAATTTCCTGTAAAGTACAAAATTTCAAGGTCATTGTTGCTGGTGAAAATGAATTTATAGAAACCTATTTTCCTTAGAGATTCTTAGTTGTCTCATGCAGCAACTTTTCCACATCCGTGGCAAATGAAATTCTGGACAAAAAAATTTTCACCGCCGATTTAAAAAAAATCCATATTTTCAGTATAATACAAAATTTCAAGATCGCTGTGGCCGGTGAAAATAAAAAGATAGAGATCTAATTTTTTCAGGGATTCTTTGTGGTGTCATGCGGCAACTTTTACACGGGTGCCAAATAAAATGCTAAAAAACAAATTTTGACCCCCTGTTTCACTCTACCATAACAACTACACAGCAACTAAATTTACTGGGGAAGCTCGTAGGCTAAAAGGCACTGAAATCGTGGTGGAAATACTGTAGATCAAATGGCTGCAACTCTTTTTGCCCAAGACCAATTAAAAGTAAATAAATAAATAAGTAAATAGATATCCAATAACTGCCATTTAAAACCTTAAATAAGCTTTTTATCATGTTAAACCTTCTCTTGCAGGTGAAATAAAAGATCAACCGAGGCACTTCTGCATGGCAATTTTGTTCCTAGTAGAGGCAAAACCGAAAATGCGGAACATTCCGACGTCTCAAATCAAATTCTGGTGACCGCCATAATCAACAATCTGGAAGCAGATTCCCTTAATGGTTACAAATGCCCTGACCAACAAGGCCGAGTATTTTCCTTTTCTCACAATCCCAACAGCTTGCCTCAGCGGGAATAACCAACCGCCTTTAGTTGAAAACCGCTTCATCTCGATTGATCGACAATCAATGCACCGTCAAACACTCCAACGAAGAAGCAGCGTTACAGACAATTAGTGACCGCAGACCAAATAAATAAATGCCGAATAATTAAACTCACCCATTTGTGGTTATGAATTGACATTCTTAGCTATTATTACAGTCAAATAATGAAACCGGCGAATATTTGTCACTCACCAATGGACACTTATTAAATAACCAGTGGACACACGGCGTTTGAAAGATTGGAGGCCAAAGGCAGGGGGAAAACAGATTGAGAAAGAGTGTTCCAGAGTTGACCGGTTTAGTAAATGAAAGACTGAAAATACCGATTAACTCTTGCGTTAGAGAGTTGGACAAAAAAGAAATGAGAATGTGTCGAAAGTCTGGTACTGCGTGCTCTCCTTAAAGGAGAACGCATGCAGTTAGAGAGTTCAGAAGAGAAGGGTCCGTTATAATAGCGATAGTAAAGAGAAAGTAAGTTAACACCGTGGCGAAGAGAGATGGATTGGAGACAATCAGTAAGAGGCGGGGAATTCATGAAACGAAAAGCCTTTGATTCCACCCGGTCAAGTAGAGCGTTGTGAATTGAGCCACCCCACACATGAGAAACGTATTCCATACGGGGAAGGGCAAGACCCTTATACAGAGACAGCAACTGAGTTGCGGTCAAGAAACTGCGGAGGCGATACAGCACACCTAACCTCTTAAAAGCTGTTTTAGAAAGAGAGTATCTGTAATATTTCCAGGAAAGGTCACGAGAAAAGAAAACACGACGAGTGTTAAGAGAAGAAGGATTGAGTTGTGTATTGTTGAAGGTAGGGGATAGTCGTGTGGAAAACTGTGATGCAGAGACAGATGGAGGAACTGTGTTTTTGAGGCATTGAAAGCCACAAGGTTTTCTCTGTCCCAATCAGAGATAGTAGAAAGATCAGGGGTCAGGTGTTCCATAGCCGTCCTACGCGAATCATGGAGTAACTGTTGAAAGGGAGGCTTTGTAAAGGGGGTGGACGTGTGAAGCGTGGAATCATCGTGATAGGAGTGGATGGGATAGGAAGTGCGATTTAATAGAACAATGATAAATAGAAGAAAAAGAGTCGGTGACAGGACAGAGCGCTGAGGAACACCACTATTAATAGCTTTACAAGAAGAACAGTGACCATCTGCAACCGCAGCTATAGATCGGCTAGAATGAAAATTAGAGAGGAAGGCGCAGATAGAAGGATAGAAACTGAAGGAGGGCAGTTTGGAGATTAAAGATTTGTGCCACACAAAAGCTTTTGATATATCAAACGCAATAGCAAAGGTTTCACCGAAATCCCGAAAGGAGGATCGACAGATCTACAGAAGCTAAGGCTAACAAAGTCCCTAAGATCCACTCTAAGGTTAGTCCGAGAGAAAGGAAAAAGGAGGGGATCAAAAGAGGAGAATAAGGGGTTAAGTAAGTAGCAAAACCTATCATTCTTGGGTTAAAATTCATTCAGAAAAAGAGAAAGAAAGAGTCCCCATATAGGAAAGAGGAGAAAGATGAAAAGAAGTAAAATAAGAACGCTTACAAACCATGCAAACATAGTCTTAATTCACTGTCATACCATGCAAACTACAGACATGCAAGGAAAGAGTTAGACATGCAAGTCAGGAGAGGATAAGAAAGAAAAAAAAAGAAGTAGGTAAAGTAAAACAAAAAGTGGGTTAGTTTACGCTACGAGCTACATCTACGTTCGTGTTAGTCTAATTTTTTTTTTTAATAATTTCATTGCTGGCATCACACGCTGGCATGTCACAAGCTGGCATTATCGTCAACAGACTCATCCTCCACCACCACCCCCAGAGCTCCTGTTGCTAATTGCTTTTTTATTTTAAACAACGTTAATATTTTTAAAATGCCTATCTAGACGGTTCTTAAACATATTAACGCTGGTAGAGTTCACGACGGGCGCGGGAAGATTATTTCATTTATCAATTACTTTAAACGTAAAGAAGTTTTTAGTGATGTTAGTAATGAAACGTCTGCCACGCAACTTAAATCCGTTATTACGAGTATTGCTATTACCGAAAGTGAACAGTTTGTCAAAATTTACGCTATCGATTTTATTAACGTTTTGAAAACTTCAATAAGCTCCCCCCTTAAACTCCGAGTTTCGAGTGAATACAAGTCTAACTCTTTAATCCTATCTTCATAAGGCTTGCTGCGCAATGACGGAATTAGTTTCTTGGCACGACGCTGAACCCTTTCTAACCTATCAGTGTCCTCACGCAAATACGGGCATTAAAACTGAATGGCATATTCTAAATGAGGCCTGACTAGGGACTTGTAAAGGACAAATATAATATTCTTCGATTTAAATTCGAAATCACGCGCTATGAAGCCCAACATCCTATTAGCTTTTGCGCAAGACTGCAGGCACTGGTTCCTAACTTTTAAATCCTTAGATACGCGTACGCCTAAATCTACTTCTTCGTCAACGCTCGCTAACTGTCTATCATCCATCGTGTACGTGTAATTATTGTTACGAGAACCAATATGCAAAACTTTACATCTGTCTACGTTAAATATGAAAAGAAGATTGAAAGAAGATTGACAGTGGAACGAACCTTGCGTAACCCATGCTGACGATCTGAAAGAAGATTGTGAGAAGAGAGGTGTTTAAGGAACTTTCTGATACGGATAGATCCAGAAACTTTAGAAATACAAGAAATGAAAGCAATTGAAAGATAGTTGGATGGTTGAGAGCGGTCACCCTCCGACATGCTGAATGAAAGCGAACTTCCAGCAGGAAGGAAAGGTACCAGATGAAAGACAAAGACGAAAGAGTTTGCCGAGGTAGGGAGATGGAGGAATAGCACCGGAATCGTCCATGGTTGCATTACCGGAGAAAGTTTCAGTGAAGAGTTCAGCTTTATCAGAAGACACGGCAACTGAACCGTCGGAATGGAAAAGAAGAGGGAAAGAAAAAGTAAAGTTATTGGAGCGGGTTTTTGGCTCGATGCCAGAAAGAGCGAGAAGAATTAGAATTTAATAGGTTTTCACATTTTTGTCTGATGACGTGGTCTACAACACCCATTGGGCAAGTTGTGAGAATTTCGATTAGGCAGCATCCTACATCACATTGCTACGGGAATTAATTCAACCGGTAGATTCCGTGAGAGGGCAGGGACTAAAACTCACGATCTCACCCCTTGCAAGATGTTACCTGCTTGTTGAAACTCACAAGATTTCGGGCGCCTTTAGAGCCCAATCTGCGACCTTCCATCTTCTACTTATTGCTGATCGCTAGCCCTATGGGCCGCCATAGGCACCGGGGAGACAGTTGCTCCGACGAGCCGAGGCATTGGGCGCGCGATTGATGGAAAATTTTGGCCGAAGTCATAGGCCCTATGACGCGCTACTTATAAGTCAACGAGTGGTTTATAGAGGGGTCTGCTGCCGGGCTAGGATCACCCCGGCCCTACCTTTTCATAGGTGCTTTCGGCCACGGTCAAACTTCGATAGGTACCCGGGGGACGTGGACCGAGAATTAATTGAACGGCTACAGAGGCTACTTTGCGCGGCTTCTAGCTCCATTCGCAAAATTCTCCAGGTTTTCCCCGGTACACGCTTAGACTCATCGGCGATCCCATTACTCCGGGAACCCAATACGAGGCCTATCCATTAGGCCTATGGCTCTGGGGAGAAGATTAGATAAGATGTCCCCCCGCTTCCTCCTAGCCTTACAAATTCATGGAATCATAGGCTAACCGACGTGGTGCAAGGTACGGTTTTCGCGTGTTGTCGTACCCCCCGAAAGACTTATCGGGTCCCCTTGACTCCGGGAACCCAATACAGCCTATCCATAGGCTTATGGCTTGGGGAGAAGAAGATTCCCCCCGACTCCTAGCCCTATAAATGGAATCATCGGCTAATCGCCGCAGTGCAGTCGTCAATCACCTGACCAAAAAGAAATCTATCTATCTCTACCATTTCATAGGTCCTTTCAGCCACTGTCAAACTTCGATAGGTACCCGGGGGACGTGGACCGAGAATTAATTGAACGGCTACAGAAGCTACTTTGCGCGGCTTCTAGCTCCATTCGCAAAATTCTCCAGGTTGTCCCCGGTACACGCTTAGACTCATCGGCGATCCCATTACTCCGGGAACCCAATACGAGGCCTATCCATTAGGCCTATGGCTCTGGGGAGAAGATTTAATTAAGATTTCCCCCCGCTTCGTCCTTGCCTTACAAATACACGGAATCATAGGCTAACCGACGTGGTGCAAGGTACGGTTTTCACGTGTTGTCGTACCCCGAAAGACGACCTATCGGGTCCCCTTGACTCCGGGAACCCAGTACAGCCTATCATTAGGCTTATGGCATGGGAGGAGAAGATTCCCCGTCGACTCGACTCCTAGCCCTAGAAATGGAATGATCAGCTAATCGACGCAGTGCACTGGGTCAATCACGTGACCGAAAAGAACACCTCCCACATCGTAGGGGATGGGGGATCTCCTGAGCCCCGGACCCCTTCGTAAATTCCTTGGAAATTTATGCTGAGGGGGAGAAACCGGTCGTTCCCCGATAGGGACATAGGACCTATACCCGGGTAACTCACGACCCGCCAGTTTTACTCCCACGACGGAACTTTTGGCGAGTCGAAGAACAGACTTCGCACGATTCTGGGCAGAAATATAAGCGAAGTGAGAGTCATTAGTTGGATGGCGACAGTACTTTCTAAAAGCCTCCTGTCTGTTGCGGATAGAATTAGAACAAGCAAAGTTAAACCAAGGTTTTTTTTGCATTAGTATTATTAATAGAATATGAAATATACGCCTCCATGCACGAGAGAATCACCTCCATGATGCGTTCAGCACACTCGGAGGGACCCCAGCCACGGAAGCAGTAATAATTCCATGGGAAAACATAGAAGTAATACGTAAAAGCGTCCCAATCAGCGGCGCCAAAGTGCTAAAGGCCAAATTGGAGCGATATGACAGGAAACAGATATAAGATTGTGGTCGGAGGAGCCGAAAAGAGAAAAAAGTTTTACAGAATAAGAAGAAGGATGAGTGGTAAGAAAGAAATCCAAAATGTTGGACTTGTCTCGAAGGCAATCGGAGATACGAGTAGGGTGCTGTACGATCTGCTCTAGGCCGTACAAGATTGAGAACATGTAAGCTAGTTCACCAGGAATGTTAGTGAAATGGGAGGAAAGTCAAATGTGGTGGTGAACATTGCAAAAACTTAAAATGGAGATTTCAGGGGAAGGAAAGTGGGATAGAATGTATTCAACTTTGGTAGCGAGGTAGTCAAAGAATTTTGGATAGTCAGTAGAATTAGGAGAAATGTAAACACCGCAGATGTATTTGTATTCAGAATGGCAATTAAGCCGTAGCCAGAGGGTATACAATTCGAATGATTCAAGTTGGGAATACGAGAGCAAGTTAGGTCACTGCGTACATATACGCAACATCCACTTTGTCGGTGTGAAATTGAGTACAGAGAAAGTAAGAGGGCACAGAAAAGGGGTAACTGTCATTCATCCCAGACACCTGAGTTTCACTGAGGAAGAGAAGGTGAGGTTTAGAGGAGCAGAGGTGGTGTTGAACAGATTGAAAATTTGAGGAAAGGCCACGAATGTTGCAGAAGTTTGTGAAAAGTGAATCAGGCAAGAGGCCAAGAACATCTCGAGTGGGCAGTAACAGAACCAGCCCTGCTGCCCGGGTTTGCGTTCCCGGAATCGGCAGCGGGGGAGCCAGAGGTGGGGACATTTATGGTCCCCTGCCCAGGAGACTCCGAGGATGTTGAATTTATTGCCATTTTTTTATTTAATTGTGAAAATATTATGTAATGTGTAAAATGCATGAATGTTTCGTGAAGAGAGGAG